>JANJGN010003314.1:0-47574 GCA_026770705.1 Isurus oxyrinchus
TCCCTAATTGCCCCCTTGAGTAGGGGGCGGCTGTGCCTTCAGCTGACTGGGGGCCCTGAGCTCTGCAATTCCCTCCTTAAACCACTCCGCCTCTCTCTCTCTCCCTCTTTCTTTCTCCTCAAAGGACTAACCTCCCTCAGTACTGACCCTCCGACAGTGCGGCGCTCCCTCAGCACTGACCCTCCAACAGTGCGGCGCTCCCTCAGCACTGACCCTCCCACAGTGCGGTGCTCCCTCAGAACTGACCCTCCGACAGTATGGCACTCCCTCAGCACTGACCCTCCGACAGTGCGGCGCTCCCTCAGCACTGACCCTCCGACAGTGCAGCACTCCCTCAGCACTGATCCTCCGACAGTGCAGCACTCCCTCAGCACTGACCCTCCGACAGCGCGGCGCTCCCTCAGCACTGACCCTCCGACAGTGCAGCACTCCCTCAGCACTGACCCTCCGACAGTGCGGCGCTCCCTCAGCACTGACCCTCCGACAGTGCGGCGCTCCCTCAGCACTGACCCTCCCACAGTGCGGTGCTCCCTCAGCACTGACCCTCCCACAGTGCGGCGCTCCCTCAGCACTGACCCTCCGACAGTGCGGCGCTCCCTCAGCACTGACCCTCCAACAGTGCGGTGCTCCCTCAGCACTGACCCTCCGACAGTGCGGCGCTCCCTCAGCACTGACCCTCCGACAGTGCGGCGCTCCCTCAGCACTGACACTCCGACAGTGCGGCGCTCCCTCAGCACTGACCCTCCGACAGTGTGGTGCTCCCTCAGCACTGACCCTCCGACAGTGCGGCGCTCCCTCAGCGCTGACCCTCCGACGGTGCGGTGCTCGCTCAGCACTGACTCCAAAGTCTGGATTGTGGGAGCCGGGTCTGCCTTGAAGACCTGAGATGGTGGGAGGGGGTCCAAACAAATAAAACAAGCCAGCTCCCAACTCCAGCCCCCATTCCCACCTGCTCTGCAAGAACAGGGTCTGGCTTTGGTGGGTGGGTGGGGTGATGCCTCCCCCAGTCGAACTTCCGGCCGATCTGGGCGTGCGGTTAAAGAGCGGCCGCCCGCCCGGTCGATCGCCAACGCCAAAGGCCCCTCAAACCCAGCTGTCTTAGAAGGGAGGGGGAGGTGTCAGGAAACAGGGGTGTGGGCTGGGTGGGTGAGGGAGGGGGAGAGGTGGCGCGTGTCACAGGCAAACACAGCCCAGTCCACCCAGGAGCGACCGAATTACCTCTCCTTCAGAACGCACGCCTACCACACGTCCGTTCTCAAGCACCAGCTCTTCCACTGGCTTGTTCAACATGTAGGTGCCTCCATAGATCGCACTGAGCCTAGGAGAGAAGAGAGGGAGGCACAGTGAGAGAGAGAGAGAGAGGAGAGAGAGAGAGAGAGAGGCACAGAGAGAGAGGGTGAGGCACAGAGGGAGAGAGAGAGAGAGAGGGTGAGGCACAGAGGGAGAGAGAGAGAGAGAGGGTGAGGCACAGAGGGAGAGAGAGAGGGTGAGGCACAGAGAGAGAGAGAGAGAGAGAGGGTGAGGCACAGAGAGAGAGAGAGAGAGAGAGGGTGAGGCACAGAGAGAGAGAGAGGGTGAGGCACAGAGGGAGAGAGAGAGGGTGAGGCACAGAGAGAGAGAGAGAGAGGGTGAGGCACAGAGAGAGAGAGAGGGTGAGGCACAGAGAGAGAGAGAGAGGGTGAGGCACAGAGAGAGAGAGAGAGAGGGTGAGGCACAGAGGGAGAGAGAGAGGGTGAGGCACAGAGAGAGAGAGAGAGAGAGGGTGAGGCACAGAGAGTGAGAGAGGGTGAGGCACAGAGGGAGAGAGAGAGGGTGAGGCACAGAGAGAGAGAGAGAGAGAGGGTGAGGCACAGAGAGTGAAGAGAGAGGGTGAGGCACAGAGGGAGAGAGAGAGGGTGAGGCACAGAGAGAGAGAGAGAGAGAGGGTGAGGCACAGAGAGAGAGAGAGAGAGAGAGAGGGTGAGGCACAGAGAGAGAGAGAGGGTGAGGCACAGAGAGAGAGAGAGAGAGAGGGTGAGGCACAGAGAGAGAGAGAGAGAGAGAGAGAGAGGGTGAGGCACAGAGAGAGAGAGAGGGTGAGGCACAGAGAGAGAGAGGGTGAGGCACAGAGAGAGAGAGGGTGAGAGAGAGAGAGGGTGAGGCACAGAGAGAGAGAGAGGGTGAGGCACAGAGAGAGAGGGTGAGGCACAGAGGGAGAGAGAGGGTGAGGCACAGAGAGAGAGAGAGAGAGGGTGAGGCACAGAGAGAGAGGGTGAGGCACAGAGAGAGAGAGAGAGAGGGTGAGGCACAGAGAGAGAGAGAGAGAGGGTGAGGCACAGAGAGAGAGAGAGAGAGGGTGAGGCACAGAGAGAGAGAGAGAGAGGGTGAGGCACAGAGAGAGAGAGAGGGTGAGGCACAGAGAGAGAGAGGGTGAGGCACAGAGAGAGAGAGAGGGTGAGGCACAGAGAGAGAGAGAGGGTGAGGCACAGAGAGAGAGAGAGGGTGAGGCACAGAGAGAGAGAGAGGGTGAGGCACAGAGAGAGAGAGAGGGTGAGGCACAGAGAGAGAGAGAGGGTGAGTCACAGAGGGAGAGAGAGAGGGTGAGGCACAGAGAGAGAGGGTGAGGCACAGAGAGAGAGAGAGGGTGAGGCACAGAGAGAGAGAGAGAGAGAGAGAGAGAGGGTGAGGCACAGAGAGAGAGAGAGAGAGAGAGAGGGTGAGGCACAGAGAGAGAGAGAGAGAGAGAGGGTGAGGCACAGAGAGAAGAGAGAGAGAGAGGGTGAGGCACAGAGAGAGAGAGAGGGTGAGGCACAGAGAGAGAGAGAGGGTGAGGCACAGAGAGAGAGAGAGGGTGAGGCACAGAGAGAGAGAGAGAGAGGGTGAGGCACAGAGAGAGAGAGAGAGTGTGAGGCACAGAGAGAGAGAGAGAGGGTGAGGCACAGAGAGAGAGAGAGAGGGTGAGGCACAGAGAGAGAGAGAGAGAGTGTGAGGCACAGAGAGAGAGAGAGAGGGTGAGGCACAGAGGGAGAGAGAGGGTGAGGCACAGAGAGAGAGAGAGAGGGTGAGGCACAGAGGGAGAGAGAGGGTGAGGCACAGAGAGAGAGAGAGAGGGTGAGGCACAGAGAGAGAGGGTGAGGCACACAGAGAGAGAGAGAGAGAGAGAGGGTGAGGCACAGAGGGAGAGAGAGGGTGAGGCACAGAGGGAGAGAGATTGTTTGTTAGGGGTAAAGACTCAAGTGATAATCACTTCATACCACCTCAGGAGCTACTCGTGTGGTTTGGGGGGAAGGGAGTTGTGGTGGGACAGGGACTCAGGAGCGGAAATCAAGCCTCTTCGTGTCCTTAACACAATCAGAACCAACTTATCAGAGGATCCCACAGCACAGGGGGAGGCCATTCAGCCCATCCTGGCCTGTGCCAGCCACTTTCAGAGAGCTGTCCAATTCGTCCCACACTCCCCCCAAACCCACCACCCCCTGCTCTTTACCCCCCATAAACCGTGCAAATTTTCCCCCTTCCAGTATTTATCCAACCCCCCACCTTGTTGAGGGTGAATCAGCTTCCCCCGCCCTTTCAGGCAGCGCCTTCCAGATCACAACAACTAAACACATCCAAAATAAATAAAATTCTCATCTCCCCTTCCAGTTTCTCCTCGTATTTACACGATCCAAACCTCCCACCATGATTCGAAACCCCTCGATTCAATCTCCCCCTGAACCTGCTCTGCTCCGAGGGCTGGAGGAGGTTACAGAGATAGGGAAGGGTGTAGGGTTCTGGAGCAGGTTACAGAGATAGGGAGGGGGATAGGGGCTGGAGGAGGTTACAGAGATAGGGAGGAGTGTAGGGGCTGGAGGAGGGTTACAGAGATAGGGAGGGTTTGCAGGGGCAGGAGGAGGTTACAGCGATAGAGAGGGTTGTAGGGGGCTGGAAGGGGTTACAGAGATAGGGAGGGTTGTAGGGGCTGGAGGAGGTTACAGAGATAGGGAGGGTTGTAGGGGGCTGGAGGAAGTTACAGAAATAGGGAGGGTTGTAAGGGCTGGAGGAGGCGAGAGAGATAGGGAGGGTTTTAGGGTTTGGAGGAAGTTACACAGATGGGGAGGGTTTGTAGGGGCTGAAGGAGGTTACAGAGATAGGGAGGGTTGTAGGAGGGGGAAGGAGGTTACAGAGATAGGGAAGGTTGTAGAGGGCTGGAGGAGTTTTCAGAAATAGGGAGGGTTGTAGGGGCTGTAGGAGGTTACAGAGATAGGGAGGGTTATAGGGGCTGGTGGGGGTTTCAAAGATAGGGAGGGTCATAGAGGCTGGAGGAGGTTACAGAGATAAGGAGGGTTGTAGGGGCTGGAGGAGGCAAGAGAGATGGGGAGGGTTGTAGGGGCTGGAGGAGGTTACAGAGAGAGGGAGGGTTGCAGGAGCTGGAGGAGGTTACAGAGATAGGGAGAGTAGTAGGGGCTGGAGGAGGATACAGAGATAGAGAGGATTGTAGGGGCTGAAGGAGGTTACAGAGATAGGGAGGGTTGTAAGGGCTGGAGGAGGTTACAGAGAGAGGGAGTGTTATAGGGGCTGGAGGATGTTACAGAGATAGGGAGGGTTGTAGGGGCAAGAGGAGGTTACAGAGAGAGGGAGGGTTGTAGGGGCTGGAGGAGGTTACAGAGATAGGGAGGGTTGTAGGGGCTGAAGGAGGTTACAGAGATAGGGAGGGGTGTATGGGCTGGAGGAGGTTACAGAGATAGGGAGGGTTGTAGGGACTGGAGGAGGCGAGAGAGATAGGGAGGGTTTTAGGGTTTGGAGGAAGTTACAGAGATGGGGAGGGTTGTAGGGGCTGAAGGAGGTTGCAGAGATAGGGAGGGGTGTAGGGGCTGGAGGAGATTACAGAAATAGGGAGTGGTGTAGGAGCTGGAGGAGGTTAAAGAGATAGGGAGTGTTATAGGGGCTGGTGGGGGTTTCAGAGATAGGGACGGTCATAGAGGCTGGAGGAGGTTACAGAGATAGGGAGGGTTGCAGGGGCTGGAGGAGGTTACAGAGGTAGGGAGGGTTGTAGGGGCTGGAGGAGGTTACAGAGAGAGGGAGTGCTGTAGGGGCTGGAGGATGTTACAGACATAGGGAGGGTTGTAGGGGCTGGAGGAGTTTACAGAGATAGGGAGGGGTGTAGGGGCTGGGGGAGGTTACAGAGATAGGGAGGGGTGTAGGGGCTGGAGGAGGTTACAGAGATAGAGAGGGGTGTAGGGGCTGGAGGAGCTTACAGAGATAGGGAGGGTTGTAGGGGCAAGAGGAGGTTACAGAGATAGGGAGGGTTGTAGCGGCTGGAGGAGGTTACAGGGATAATGAGGGTTTTAGGGGCTGGAGGAGGTTACAGAGATAGGGAGGGTTGTAGGGGCAGGAGGAGATTACAGAGATAGGGAGGGTTATAGGGGCTAGAGGAGGTTACAGAGATAGGGAGGGGTGTAGGCGGCTGGAGGAGGTTACAGAGATAGGGAAGGGTGTAGGGGCTGCAGGTTACAGAGATAGGGAGGGTTGTAGGTGGCTGGAGGAGGTTAGAGAGATAGGGAGGGGTGTAGGGGCTGGAGGAGGTTACAGAGATAGGGAGGGTTGTAAGGGCTGGAGGAGGTTACGGAGATAGGGAGGGTTGTAGGGGGTGGAGGAGGTTACAGAGATAGGGAGGGTTGTAGGTGCTGGAGGAGGTTACAGAGATAGGGAGAGGTGTAGGGGCTGGAGGAGGTTACAGAGATATGGAGGGTTCAGGGGATGAAGGAGGTTACAGAGATAGGGAGGGGTGTAGGGGCTGGAGGAGGTTACAGAGATAGGGAGTGTTGTAGGGGCTGGAGGAGATTACAGAGATAGGGAGGGTTATAGGGGCTGGAGGAGGTTACAGAGATAGGGATGGGAGTAGGGGCTGGTGGGGGTTTCAGAGATAGGGAGGGTTATAGGTGCTGGAGAAGGTTACATAGATAGGGAGGGATGTAGGGGCTGGAGGAGGTTACAGAGAAAGGGAGGGTTGTAGGGGGCCTGGAGGAGGTTACAGAGATAGGGAGGGTTGTAGGGGCTGGAGGAGGTTACAGAGATAGGGAGGGTTGTAGGGGCTGGAGGAGGTTACATAGATAAAGAGGGTTGTAGGGGCTGGAGGAGGTTACAGAGATAGGGAGGGTTGTAGGGGCTGGAGGAGGTTACAGAGATAGGGAGGGTTGTAGGGGCAAGAGGAGGTTACGGAGATAGGGAGGGTTGTAGGGGGTGGAGGAGCTTACAGAGATAGGGAGGGGTGTAGGGGCTGGAGGAGGTTACAGAGATAGGGAGGGTTGTAGGGGCTGGAGGAGGTTACAGAGATTGTGAGGGTTGTAGGGCTGGAGGAGGTTACAGAGATAGTGACGGTTGTAGGGGCTGGAGGAGGTTACAGAGATAGGGAGGGTTGTAGGGGCTGGAGGAGGTTACAGAGATAGTGACGGTTGTAGGGGCTGGAGGAGGTTACAGAGATAGGGAGGGTTGTAGGGGCTGGAGGAGGTTACAGAGATAGGGAGGGATGTCGGGGCTGGAGGAGGTTACAGAGATAGGGAGGGTTGTAGGGGCTGGAGGAGGTTACAGAGATTGTGAGGGTTGTAGGGCTGGAGGAGGTTACAGAGATAGTGACGGTTGTAGGGGCTGGAGGAGGTTACAGAGATAGGGAGGGTTGTAGGCGGCTGGAGGAGGTTAGAGAGATAGGGAGGGTTGTAAGGGCTGGAGGAGGTTACGGAGATAGGGAGGGTTGTAGGGGGTGGAGGAGGTTACAGAGATAGGGAGGGTTGTAAGGGCTGGAGGAGGTTACGGAGATAGGGAGGGGTGTAGAGGCTGGAGGAGGTTACAGAGATAGGGAGGATTGTAGAGGCTGGAGGAGGTTACAGAGATAGGGAGGGGTGTAGGGGCTGGAGGAGGTTACAGAGATAGGGAGGGGTGTAGGGGCTGGAGGAGGTTACAGAGATAGGGAGGGGTGTAGGGGCTGGAGGAGGTCACAGAGATAGGGAGGGTGGTAGGGGCTGGAGGAGGTTACAGAGATAGGGAGGGTTCAGGGGATGAAGGAGGTTACAGAGATAGGGAGGGTTGTAGGGGGCTGGAGGAGGTTACAGAGATAGGGAGGGTTGTAGGGGGTGCAGGAGGTTACAGATATAGGGAGGGTTGTAGGGGCTGGAGGAAGTTACAGAGATAGGGAGGGTTGTGGGGGCTGGAGGAGGTTACAGAGATTGTGAGGGTTGTAGGGCTGGAGGAGGTTACAGAGATAGGTACGGTTGTAGGGGCTGGAGGAGGTTACAGACATAGGAAAGGTTGTAGGGGGCTGGAGGAGGTTAGAGAGATAGGGAAGGGTGTAGGGGCTGCAGGTTACAGAGATAGGGAGGGATGTCGGGGCTGGAGGAGGTTACAGAGATATGGAGGGTTGTAGGGGCTGGAGGAGGTTACAGAGATTGTGAGGGTTGCAGGGGCTGGAGCAGGTAACAGAGATAGGGAGGGGTGTAGGGGGCTGGAGGGGGTTACAGAGATAGGGAGAGTTGTAGGGGCTGGAGGAGGTGAGAAAGATAGGGAGGGTTGTAGGGGCTGCAGGTGGTTACAGAGATAGGGAGGGTTGTAGGGGCAGGAGGAGGTTACAGATATAGGGAGGGGTGTAGGGGCTGGAGGAGGTTACAGAGATAGGGAGTGGTGTATGGGCTGGAGGAGGTTGCAGAGATAGGGAGGGTTGTAGGGGGCTGGAGGAGGTTACAGGTTGAGGGAAGGTTGTAGGGGCTGGAGGAGGTTACAGAGATTGTGAGGGTTGTAGGGGCTGGAGGAGGTTACAGAGATAGGGAGGGGTGTAGGTGCTGGAGGAGGTTACAGAGATAGGGAGGGGTGTAGGGGCTGGAGGAGGTTACAGAGATAGGGAGGGTTGTAGGGGGCTGGAGGAGGTTACAGAGATAGGGAGGGTTGTAGGGACTGGAGGAGGCGAGAGAGATAGGTAGGGTTTTAGGGTTTGGAGGAAGTTACAGAGATGTGGAGGGTTGTAGGGGCTGAAGGAGGTTACAGAGATAGGGAGGGGTGTAGGGGCTGGAGGAGATTACAGAAATAGGGAGAGGTGTAGGAGCTGGAGGAGGTTAAAGAGATAGGGAGTGTTATAGGGGCTGGTGGGGGTTTCAGAGATAGGGACGGTCATAGAGGCTGGAGGAGGTTACAGAGATAGGGAGGGTTGCAGGGGCTGGAGGAGGTTACAGAGGTAGGGAGGGTTGTAGGGGCTGGAGGAGGTTACAGAGAGAGGGAGTGCTGTAGGGGCTGGAGGATGTTACAGACATAGGGAGGGTTGTAGGGGCTGGAGGAGTTTACAGAGATAGGGAGGGGTGTAGGGGCTGGAGGAGGTTACAGAGATAGGGAGGGGTGTAGGGGCTGGAGGAGGTTACAGAGATAGGGAGGGTTGTAGGGGCAAGAGGAGGTTACAGAGATAGGGAGGGATGTAGCGGCTGGAGGAGGTTACAGGGATAATGAGGGTTTTAGGGGTTGGAGGAGGTTACAGAGATAGGGAGGGTTGTAGGGGCTGGAGGAGATTACAGAGATAGGGAGGGTTATAGGGGCTAGAGGAGGTTACAGAGATAGGGAGGGGTGTAGGCGGCTGGAGGAGGTTACAGAGATAGGGAAGGGTGTAGGGGCTGCAGGTTACAGAGATAGGGAGGGTTGTAGGCGGCTGGAGGAGGTTAGAGAGATAGGGAGGGGTGTAGGGGCTGGAGGAGGTTACAGAGATAGGGAGGGTTGTAAGGGCTGGAGGAGGTTACGGAGATAGGGAGGGTTGTAGGGGGTGGAGGAGGTTACAGAGATAGGGAGGGTTGTAGGTGCTGGAGGAGGTTACAGAGATAGGGAGGGGTGTAGGGGCTGGAGGAGGTTACAGAGATATGGAGGGTTCAGGGGATGAAGGAGGTTACAGAGATAGGGAGGGGTGTAGGGGCTGGAGGAGGTTACAGAGATAGGGAGTGTTGTAGGGGCTGGAGGAGATTACAGAGATAGGGAGGGTTATAGGGGCTGGAGCAGGTTACAGAGATAGGGATGGGAGTAGGGGCTGGTGGGGGTTTCAGAGATAGGGAGGGTTATAGGTGCTGGAGAAGGTTACATAGATAGGGAGGGATGTAGGGGCTGGAGGAGGTTACAGAGAAAGGGAGGGTTGTAGGGGGCCTGGAGGAGGTTACAGAGATAGGGAGGGTTGTAGGGGCTGGAGGAGGTTACAGAGATAGGGAGGGTTGTAGGGGCAAGAGGAGGTTACGGAGATAGGGAGGGTTGTAGGGGGTGGAGGAGCTTACAGAGATAGGGAGGGGTGTAGGGGCTGGAGGAGGTTACAGAGATAGGGAGGGTTGTAGGGGCTGGAGGAGGTTACAGAGATTGTGAGGGTTGTAGGGCTGGAGGAGGTTACAGAGATAGTGACGGTTGTAGGGGCTGGAGGAGGTTACAGAGATAGGGAGGGTTGTAGGCGGCTGGAGGAGGTTAGAGAGATAGGGAGGGTTGTAAGGGCTGGAGGAGGTTACGGAGATAGGGAGGGTTGTAGGGGGTGGAGGAGGTTACAGAGATAGGGAGGGTTGTGGGGGCTGGAGGAGGTTACGGAGATAGGGAGGGGTGTAGAGGCTGGAGGAGGTTACAGAGATAGGGAGGATTGTAGAGGCTGGAGGAGGTTACAGAGATAGGGAGGGGAGTAGGGGCTGGAGGAGGTTACAGAGATAGGGAGGGGTGTAGGGGCTGGAGGAGGTTACAGAGATAGGGAGGGGTGTAGGGGCTGGAGGAGGTCACAGAGATAGGGAGGGTGGTAGGGGCTGGAGGAGGTTACAGAGATAGGGAGGGTTCAGGGGATGAAGGAGGTTACAGAGATAGGGAGGGTTGTAGGGGGCTGGAGGAAGTTACAGAGATAGGGAGGGTTGTAGGGGGTGGAGGAGGTTACAGAGATAGGGAGGGTTGTAGGGGCTGGAGGAGGTTACAGAGATAGGGAGGGATGTAGGGGCTGGAGGAGGTTACAAAGATAGGGAGGGTTGTAGGGGCTGGAGGAAGTTACAGAGATAGGGAGGGGTGCAGGGGCTGGAGGAGGTTACAGAGATAGGGAGGATTGTAGAGGCTGGAGGAGGTTACAGAGATAGGGAGGGGTGTAGGGGCTGGAGGAGGTTACAGAGATAGGGAGGGGTGTAGGGGCTGGAGGAGGTTACAGAGATTGTGAGGGTTGTAGGGGCTGGAGGAGGTTACAGAGATAGGGAGGGTTGTAGGGGGCTGGAGGAGGTTACAGAGATAGGGAGGGTTGTAGGGACTGGAGGAGGCGAGAGAGATAGGTAGGGTTTTAGGGTTTGGAGGAAGTTACAGAGATGTGGAGGGTTGTAGGGGCTGAAGGAGGTTACAGAGATAGGGAGGGGTGTAGGGGCTGGAGGAGATTACAGAAATAGGGAGAGGTGTAGGAGCTGGAGGAGGTTAAAGAGATAGGGAGTGTTATAGGGGCTGGTGGGGGTTTCAGAGATAGGGACGGTCATAGAGGCTGGAGGAGGTTACAGAGATAGGGAGGGTTGCAGGGGCTGGAGGAGGTTACAGAGGTAGGGAGGGTTGTAGGGGCTGGAGGAGGTTACAGAGAGAGGGAGTGCTGTAGGGGCTGGAGGATGTTACAGACATAGGGAGGGTTGTAGGGGCTGGAGGAGTTTACAGAGATAGGGAGGGGTGTAGGGGCTGGAGGAGGTTACAGAGATAGGGAGGGGTGTAGGGGCTGGAGGAGGTTACAGAGATAGGGAGGGTTGTAGGGGCAAGAGGAGGTTACAGAGATAGGGAGGGATGTAGCGGCTGGAGGAGGTTACAGGGATAATGAGGGTTTTAGGGGTTGGAGGAGGTTACAGAGATAGGGAGGGTTGTAGGGGCTGGAGGAGATTACAGAGATAGGGAGGGTTATAGGGGCTAGAGGAGGTTACAGAGATAGGGAGGGGTGTAGGCGGCTGGAGGAGGTTACAGAGATAGGGAAGGGTGTAGGGGCTGCAGGTTACAGAGATAGGGAGGGTTGTAGGCGGCTGGAGGAGGTTAGAGAGATAGGGAGGGGTGTAGGGGCTGGAGGAGGTTACAGAGATAGGGAGGGTTGTAAGGGCTGGAGGAGGTTACGGAGATAGGGAGGGTTGTAGGGGGTGGTGGAGGTTACAGAGATAGGGAGGGTTGTAGGTGCTGGAGGAGGTTACAGAGATAGGGAGGGGTGTAGGGGCTGGAGGAGGTTACAGAGATATGGAGGGTTCAGGGGATGAAGGAGGTTACAGAGATAGGGAGGGGTGTAGGGGCTGGAGGAGGTTACAGAGATAGGGAGTGTTGTAGGGGCTGGAGGAGATTACAGAGATAGGGAGGGTTATAGGGGCTGGAGCAGGTTACAGAGATAGGGATGGGAGTAGGGGCTGGTGGGGGTTTCAGAGATAGGGAGGGTTATAGGTGCTGGAGAAGGTTACATAGATAGGGAGGGATGTAGGGGCTGGAGGAGGTTACAGAGAAAGGGAGGGTTGTAGGGGGCCTGGAGGAGGTTACAGAGATAGGGAGGGTTGTAGGGGCTGGAGGAGGTTACAGAGATAGGGAGGGTTGTAGGGGCAAGAGGAGGTTACGGAGATAGGGAGGGTTGTAGGGGGTGGAGGAGCTTACAGAGATAGGGAGGGGTGTAGGGGCTGGAGGAGGTTACAGAGATTGTGAGGGTTGTAGGGCTGGAGGAGGTTACAGAGATAGTGACGGTTGTAGGGGCTGGAGGAGGTTACAGAGATAGGGAGGGTTGTAGGCGGCTGGAGGAGGTTAGAGAGATAGGGAGGGTTGTAAGGGCTGGAGGAGGTTACGGAGATAGGGAGGGTTGTAGGGGGTGGAGGAGGTTACAGAGATAGGGAGGGTTGTAAGGGCTGGAGGAGGTTACGGAGATAGGGAGGGGTGTAGAGGCTGGAGGAGGTTACAGAGATAGGGAGGATTGTAGAGGCTGGAGGAGGTTACAGAGATAGGGAGGGGAGTAGGGGCTGGAGGAGGTTACAGAGATAGGGAGGGGTGTAGGGGCTGGAGGAGGTTACAGAGATAGGGAGGGGTGTAGGGGCTGGAGGAGGTCACAGAGATAGGGAGGGTGGTAGGGGCTGGAGGAGGTTACAGAGATAGGGAGGGTTCAGGGGATGAAGGAGGTTACAGAGATAGGGAGGGTTGTAGGGGGCTGGAGGAAGTTACAGAGATAGGGAGGGTTGTAGGGGGTGGAGGAGGTTACAGATATAGGGAGGGTTGTAGGGGCTGGAGGAGGTTACAGAGATAGGGAGGGGTGTATGGGCTGAAGGAGGTTTCAGAGATAGGGAGGGTTATAGGTGCTGGAGGAGGTTACAGAGATAGGGAGGGATGTAGGGGCTGGAGGAGGTTACAGAGAAAGGGAGTGTTGTAGGGGGCCAGGAGGAGGTTACGGAGATAGGGAGGGTTGTAGGGGCTGGAGGAGGTTACAAAGATAGGGAGGGTTGTAGGGGCTGGAGGAAGTTACAGAGATAGGGAGGGGTGTAGGGGCTGGAGGACGTTACAGAGATAGGGAGGATTGTAGAGGCTGGAGGAGGTTACAGAGATAGGGAGGGGTGTAGGGGCTGGAGGAGGTTACAGAGATAGGGAGGGGTGTAGGGGCTGGAGGAGGTTACAGAGATAGGGAGGATTGTAGAGGCTGGAGGAGGTTACAGAGATAGGGAGGGGTGTAGGGGCTGGAGGAGGTTACAGAGATAGGGAGGGGTGTAGGGGCTGGAGGAGGTTACAGAGATAGGGAGGGGTGTAGGGGCTGGAGGAGGTCACAGAGATAGGGAGGGTGGTAGGGGCTGGAGGAGGTTACAGAGATAGGGAGGGTTCAGGGGATGAAGGAGGTTACAGAGATAGGGAGGTTTGTAGGGGGCTGGAGGAGGTTACAGAGATAGGGAGGGTTGTAGGGGGTGGAGGAGGTTACAGATATAGGGAGGGTTGTAGGGGCTGGAGGAGGTTACAGAGATAGGGAGGGTTGTAGGGGCTGGAGGAAGTTACAGAGATAGGGAGGGTTGTGGGGGCTGGAGGAGGTTACAGAGATTGTGAGGGTTGTAGGGCTGGAGGAGGTTACAGAGATAGGTACGGTTGTAGGGGCTGGAGGAGGTTACAGACATAGGAAAGGTTGTAGGGGGCTGGAGGAGGTTAGAGAGATAGGGAAGGGTGTCGGGGCTGCAGGGTACAGAGATAGGGAGGGATGTCGGGGCTGGAGGAGGTTACAGAGATATGGAGGGTTGTAGGGGCTGGAGGAGGTTACAGAGATTGTGAGGGTTGTAGGGCTGGAGCAGGTAACAGAGATAGGAAAGTTTGTAGGGGCTGGAGGAGGTTACAGACATAGGAAAGGTTGTAGGGGGCTGGAGGAGGTTAGAGAGATAGGGAAGGGTGTCGGGGCTGCAGGTTACAGAGATAGGGAGGGATGTCGGGGCTGGAGGAGGTTACAGAGATAGGGAGGGTTGTAGGGGGCTGGAGGGGGTTACAGAGATAGGGAGAGTTGTAGGGGTTGGAGGAGGTGAGAAAGATAGGGAGGGTTGTAGGGGCTGCAGGTGGTTACAGAGATAGGGAGGGATGTAGGGGCTGGCGGAGGTTACAGATATAGGGAGGGTTGTAGGGGCTGGAGGAGGTTACAGAGATAGGGAGTGGTGTATGGGTGGAGGAGGTTGCAGAGATAGGGAGGGTTGTAGGGGGCTGGAGGAGGTTACAGATTTAGGGAAGGTTGTAGGGGCTGGAGGAGGTTACAGAGATTGTGAGGGTTGTAGGGCTGGAGGAGGTTACAGAGATAGGGAAGTTTGTAGGGGGCTGGAGGAGGTTACAGAGATGGGGAGGGTTGTCGGGGCTGGATGAGGTTACAGAGATAGGGAGGGTTGTAGGGGGCTGGAGGGGGTTCCAGAGATAGGGAGAGTTGTAGGGGCTGGAGGAGGTTACAGAGATAGGGAGGGTTGTAGGGGCTGGAGGAGGTTACAGAGATAGGGAGGGTTGTAGGGGCTGGAGGAGGTTACAGAGATAGGGAGTGGTGTATGGGCTGGAGGAGGTTGCAGAGATAGGGAGGGTTGTAGGGGGCTGGAGGAGGTTACAGATTTAGGGAAGGTTGTAGGGGGCTGGAGGAGGTTACAGAGATAGGGAGGGGTGTAGGGGCTGGAGGAGGTTACAGAGATAGGTAGGGTTGTAGGGGCTGGCGGAGGTTACAGAGATAGGGAGGGTTGTAGGGGGCTGGAGGAGGTTACAGAGATAGGGAATGTTGTTGGGTGCTAGAGGAGGTTACAGATTTAGGGAGGGTTTTAAGGGCTGGAGGAGATTACAGAGATAGGGAGGTTG
Source organism: Isurus oxyrinchus (assembly GCA_026770705.1). Classification (NCBI taxonomy): domain Eukaryota; kingdom Metazoa; phylum Chordata; class Chondrichthyes; order Lamniformes; family Lamnidae; genus Isurus; species Isurus oxyrinchus. The sequence goes on from JANJGN010003314.1 coordinate 14,263, forward strand.
TAGAGGGCTGGATGATTTTTCAGAAATAGGGAGGGTTGTAGGGGCTGGAGGAGGTTACAGAGATAGGGAGGGTTATACGGGCTGGTGGGGGTTTCAGAGATAGTGAGGGTCATAGAGGCTGGAGGAGGTTACAGAGATAGGGAAGGTTGTAGGGGCTGGAGGAGGTTACAGAGATAGGGCAGGTTGTAGGGGCTGGAGGAGGTTACAGAGATAGGGAGGGGTGTAGGGTCTGGAGGAGGTAACAGAGATAGGGAGGGGTGTAGGGGCTGGAGGAGGTTACAGAGATAGGGAGGGTTGTAGGGGCAAGAGGAGGTTACAGAGATAGGGAGGTTTGTAGGGGCTGGAGGAGGTTAAAGAGATAGGGAGGGTTGTAGGGGCTGGAGGAGATTACAGAGATACGGAGGGTTGTTAGGGCTGGAGGAGGTTACAGAGATAGGGAGGGTTGTAGGGGGATGTTGGAGGTAACAGAGATAGGGAGGGGTGTAGGGGCTGGAGGTGGTTACAGAGCTAGGCAGGGTTGTAGGCGCTGGAGGAGCTAACAGAGGTAGGGAGGGTTGTAGGGGCTGGAGGAGGTTACAGAGATAGGGAGGGTTGTAGGGGCTGGAGGAGGTTACAAAGATAGGGAGGGGTGTAGGGTCTGGAGGAGGTTACAGAGATAGGGAGGGATGTAGGGGCCTGAAGGAGGTTACAGGGATAATGAGGGTTTTAGGGGCTGGAGGAGGTTACAGAGATAGGGAGGTTTGTAGGGGCTGGAGGAGATGACAGAGATAGAGAGGGTTATAGGGGCTGGAGTGGGTTACAGAGATAGGGAGGGTTGTAGGGGCTGGAGGAAGTTACAGAGATAGGGAGGGGGTGTAGGGGCTGGAGGAGGTTACAGAGATAGGGAGGGGTGTAGGGGCTGGAAGAGGTTACAGAGATAGGGAGGGGTGTAGGGGCTGGAGGAGGTTACAGAGATAGGGAGGGTTGTAGGGGCTGGAGGAAGTTACAGAGATAGGGAGGGTTGTGGGGGCTGGAGGAGGTTACAGAGATTGTGCGGGTTGTAGGGCTGGAGGAGGTTACAGAGATAGGAAAGTTTGTAGGGGCTGGAGGAGGTTACAGAGATGGGGAGGGTTGTAGGGGCTGGAGGAGGTTACAGAGATGGGGAGGGTTGTAGGGGCTGGAGGAGGTTACAGAGATAGGGAGGGTTGTAGGGGGCTGGAGGGGGTTACAGAGATAGGGAGAGATGTAGGGGCTGGAGGAGGTGAGAAAGATAGGGAGGGTTGTAGGGGCTGCAGGTGGTTACAGAGATAGGGAGGGTTGTAGGGGCTGGCGGAGGTTACAGATATAGGGAGGGTTGTAGGGGCTGGAGGAGGTTACAGAGATAGGGAGTGGTGTATGGGCTGGAGGAGGTTGCAGAGATAGGGAGGGTTGTAGGGGGCTGGAGGAGGTTACAGATTTAGGGAAGGTTGTAGGGGCTGGAGGAGGTTACAGAGATTGTGAGGGTTGTAGGACTGGAGGAGGTTACAGAGATAGGGAAGTTTGTAGGGGCTGGAGGAGGTTACAGAGATGGGGATGGTTGTCGGGGCTGGAGGAGGTTACAGAGATAGAGAGGGTTGTAGGGGCTGGAGGAAGTTACAGAGATAGGGAGGGTTGTGGGGGCTGGAGGAGGTTACAGAGATTGTGAGGGTTGTAGGGCTGGAGGAGGTTACAGAGATAGGGAGGGTTGTAGGGACTGGAGGAGGTTACAGAGATGGGGAGGGTTGTAGGGGCTGGAGGAGGTTACAGAGATAGGGAGGGTTGTAGGGGGCTGGAGGGGGTTACAGAGATAGGGAGAGTTGTAGGGGCTGGAGGAGGTGAGAAAGATAGGGAGGGTTGTAGGGGCTGGAGGAGGTTACAGATATAGGGAGGGTTGTAGGGGCTGGAGGAGGTTACAGAGATAGGGAGGGTTGTAGGGGCTGGAGGAGGTTACAGAGATAGGGAGTGGTGTATGGGCTGGAGGAGGTTGCAGAGATAGGGAGGGTTGTAGGGGGCTGGAGGAGGTTACAGATTTAGGGAAGGTTGTAGGGGGCTGGAGGAGGTTACAGAGATAGGGAGGGATGTAGGGGCTGGAGGAGGTTACAGAGATAGGTAGGGTTGTAGGGGCTGGCGGAGGTTACAGAGATAGGGAGGGTTGTAGGGGGCTGGAGGAGGTTACAGAGATAGGGAATGTTGTTGGGTGCTACAGGAGGTTACAGATTTAGGGAGGGTTTTAAGGGCTGGAGGAGATTACAGAGATAGGGAGGGTTGTAGGGACTGGAGGAGGTTACAGAGATAGGGAGGGCTGTAGGGGCTGGAGGAGGTTACAGAGTTAGGGAGGGGTGTAGTGGCTGGAGGAGGTTACAGAGATAGGGAGGGTTATAGGGGCTGGTGGGGGTTTCAGAGATAGGGAGGGTCATAGAGGCTGGAGGAGGTTACAAAGAAAGGGAGGGTTGTAGGGGCTGGAGGAGGTTACAGAGATAGGGAGGGTTATACGGGCTGGTGGGGGTTTCAGAGATAGTGAGGGTCATAGAGGCTGGAGGAGGTTACAGAGATAGGGAAGGTTGTAGGGGCTGGAGGAGGTTACAGAGATAGGGCGGGTTGTAGGGGCTGGTGGGGGTTTCAGAGATAGGGCGGGTTGTAGGGGCTGGAGGAGGTTACAGAGATAGGGAGAGTTGTAGGGGCTGGAGAAGGTTACAGAGATTGTGAGGGTTATAAGGCTGGAGGAGGTTACAGAGATAGGGAGGGGTGTAGGGGCTGGAGGATGTTACAGAGATAGGGAGGGTTGTAGGGGCAAGAGGAGGTTACAGAGATAGGGAGGTTTGTAGGGCCTGGAGGAGGTTAAAGAGATAGGGAGGGTTGTAGGGGCTGGAGGAGATTACAGAGATACGGAGGGATGTTAGGGCTGGAGGAGGTTACAGAGATAGGGAGGGTTGTAGGGGCTGGAGGAGGTTACAAAGATAGGGAGGGGTGTAGGGTCTGGAGGTTACAGAGATAGGGAGGGATGTAGGGGCCTGAAGGAGGTTACAGGGATAATGAGGGTTTTAGGGGCTGGAGGAGGTTACAGAGATAGGGAGGTTTGTAGGGGCTGGAGGAGATGACAGAGATAGGGAGGGTTATAGGGGCTGGAGTGGGTTACAGAGATAGGGAGGGGTGTAGGGGCTGGAGGAGGTTACAGAGATAGGGAGGGGTGTAGGGGCTGGAGGAGGTTACAGAGATAGGGAGGGGTGTAGGGGCTGGAGGAAGTTACAGAGATAGGGAGGGGGTGTAGGGGCTGGAGGAGGTTACAGAGATAGGGAGGGGTGTAGGGGCTGGAGGAGGTTACAGAGATAGGGAGGGGTGTAGGGGCTGGAGGAGGTTACAGAGATAGAGAGGGTTGTAGGGGCTGGAGGAAGTTACAGAGATAGGGAGGGTTGTGGGGCTGGAGGAGGTTACAGAGATTGTGAGGGTTGTAGGGCTGGAGGAGGTTACAGAGATAGGAAAGTTTGTAGGGGCTGGAGGAGGTTACAGAAGTAGGGAAGGTTGTAGGGGCTGGAGGAGGTTACAGAGATGGGGAGGGTTGTAGGGGCTGGAGGAGGTTACAGAGATAGGGAGGGTTGTAGGGCGCTGGAGGGGGTTACAGAGATAGGGAGAGTTGTAGGGGCTGGAGGAGGTGAGAAAGATAGGGAGGGTTGTAGGGGCTGCAGGTGGTTACAGAGATAGGGTGGGTTGTAGGGTCTAGAGGATGTTCCAGAGATAGGGAGGGTTGTAGGGGCTGGCGGAGGTTACAGATATAGGGAGGGTTGGAGGGGCTGGAGAAGGTTACAGAGATAGGGAGTGGTGTATGGGCTGGAGGAGGTTGCAGAGATAGGGAGGGTTGTAGGGGGCTGGAGGAGGTTACAGATTTAGGGAAGGTAGTAGGGGCTGGAGGAGGTTACAGAGATTGTGAGGGTTGTAGGGCTGGAGGAGGTTACAGAGATAGGGAAGTTTGTAGGGGCTGGAGGAGGTTACAGAGATGGGGAGGGTTGAAGGGGGCTGGAGGGGGTTACAGAGATAGGGAGAGTTGTAGGGGCTGGAAGAGGTGAGAAAGATAGGGAGGGTTGTAGGGGCTGGAGGAGGTTACAGAGATAGGGAGGGTTGAAGGGGCTGGAGGAGGTTACAGAGATAGGGAGGGTGGCAGGGGCTGGAGGAGGTTACAGAGATAGGGAGTGGTGTATGGGCTGGAGGAGGTTACAGAGATAGGGAGGGTTGTAGGGGGCTGGAGGAGGTTAAAAAGATAGGGAACGTTGTTGGGGGCTAGAGGAGGTTACAGAGATAGGGAGGGTTGAAGGGGCTGGAGGAGATTACAGAGATAGGGAGGGTTGTAGGGACTGGAGGAGGTTACAGAGACAGGGAGGGTTGTAGGGGCTGGAGGAGATTACAGAGATAGGGAGGGTTGTAGGGACTGGAGGAGGTTACAGAGATAGGGAGGGCTGTAGGGGCTGGAGGAGGTTACAGAGTTAGTGAGGGGTGTAGTGGCTGGAGGAGGTTACAGAGATAGGGAGGGTTGTTGGGGGCTGGAGGAGGTTACAGAGATAGGGAGGGTTGTAGGGGCTGGAGGAGGTTACAGAGATAGGGAGGTTATAGGAGGCTGGAGGAGGTTACAGAGATAGGGTGGGATGTAGGGGCCTGGAGGAGGTTACAGAGATAGGGAGGGCTGTAGGGGCTGGAGGAGGTTACAGAGTTAGGGAGGGGTGTAGTGGCTGGAGGAGGTTACAGAGATAGGGAGGGTTATAGGGGCTGGTGGGGGTTTCAGAGATAGGGAGGGTCATAGAGGCTGGAGGAGGTTACAAAGAAAGGAGGGGTGTATGGGGCTGGAGGAGGTTACAGAGATAGGGAGGGGTGTATGGGCTGGAGGAGGTTACAGAGATAGGGAGGGTTGTAGGGGGCTGTAGCAGGTTACACATACAGGGAAGTTTGTAGGGGGCTGGAGGAGGTTACAGAGATAGGGAAGGTTGTAGAGGGCTGGATGATTTTTCAGAAATAGGGAGGGTTGTAGGGGCTGGAGGAGGTTACAGAGATAGGGAGGGTTATACGGGCTGGTGGGGGTTTCAGAGATAGTGAGGGTCATAGAGGCTGGAGGAGGTTACAGAGATAGGGAAGGTTGTAGGGGCTGGAGGAGGTTACAGAGATAGGGCGGGTTGTAGGGGCTGGTGGGGGTTTCAGAGATAGGGCGGGTTGTAGGGGCTGGAGGAGGTTACAGAGATAGGGAGAGTTGTAGGGGCTGGAGAAGGTTACAGAGATTGTGAGGGTTATAAGGCTGGAGGAGGTTACAGAGATAGGGAGGGGTGTAGGGGCTGGAGGATGTTACAGAGATAGGGAGGGTTGTAGGGGCAAGAGGAGGTTACAGAGATAGGGAGGGTTGTAGGGGCTGGAGGAGATTACAGAGATACGGAGGGTTGTAAGGGCTGGAGGAGGTTACAGAGATAGGGAGGGTTGCAGGGGCTGGAGGTGGTTACAGAGCTAGGCAGGGTTGTAGGCGCTGGAGGAGCTAACAGAGGTAGGGAGGGTTGTAGGGGCTGGAGGAGGTTACAGAGATAGGGAGGGTTGTAGGGGCTGGAGGAGGTTACAGAGATAGGGAGGGGTGTAGGGTCTGGAGGAGGTTACAGAGATAGGGAGGGATGTAGGGGCCTGAAGGAGGTTACAGGGATAATGAGGGTTTTAGGGGCTGGAGGAGGTTACAGAGATAGGGAGGGTTATAGGGGCTGGAGTGGGTTACAGAGATAGGAAGGGTTGTAGGGGCTGGAGGAAGTTACAGAGATAGGGAGGGGGTGTAGGGGCTGGAGGAGGTTACAGAGATAGGGAGGGGTGTAGGGGCTGGAGGAGGTTACAGAGATAGGGAGGGGTGTAGGGGCTGGAGGAGGTTACAGAGATAGAGAGGGTTGTAGGGGCTGGAGGAAGTTACAGAGATAGGGAAGGTTGTAGGGGCTGGAGGAGGTTACAGAGATTGTGAGGGTTGTAGGGCTGGAGGAGGTTACAGAGATAGGGAAGTTTGTAGGGGCTGGAGGAGGTTACAGAGATGGGGAGGGTTGTAGGGGCTGGATGAGGTTACAGAGATAGGGAGGGTTGTAGGGGGCTGGAGGGGGTTACAGAGATAGGGAGAGTTGTAGGGGCTGGAGGAGGTGAGAAAGATAGGGAGGGTTGTAGGGGCTGGAGGAGCTTACAGATATAGGGAGGGTTGAAGGGGCTGGAGGAGGTTACAGAGATAGGGAGGGTTGTAGGGGCTGGAGGAGGTTACAGAGATAGGGAGTGGTGTATGGGCTGGAGGAGGTTGCAGAGATAGGGAGGGTTGTAGGGGGCTGGAGGAGGTTACAGAGATAGGGAGGGGTGTAGGGGCTGGAGGAGGTTACAGAGATAGGGAGGGTTGTAGGTCGGCTGGAGGAGGTTACAGAGATAGGGAACGTTGTTGGGGGCTAGAGGAGGTTACAGAGATAGGGAGGGTTGTAGGGGCTGGAGGAGATTACAGAGATAGGGAGGGTTGTAGGGACTGGAGGAGGTTACAGAGATAGGGAGGGTTGTAGGGGCTGGAGGTGATTACAGAGATAGGGAGGGTTGTAGGGACTGGAGGAGGTTACAGAGATAGGGAGGGCTGTAGGGGCTGGAGGAGGTTACAGAGTTAGTGAGGGGTGTAGTGGCTGGAGGAGGTTACAGAGATAGGGAGGGTTGTCGGGGGCTGGAGGAGATTACAGAGATAGGGAGGGTTGTAGGGGCTGGAGGAGGTTACAGAGATAGGGAGGTTATAGGAGGCTGGAGGAGGTTACAGAGATAGGGTGGGATGTAGGGGCCTGGAGGAGGTTACAGAGATAGGGAGGGCTGTAGGGGCTGGAGGAGGTTACAGAGTTAGGGAGGGGTGTAGTGGCTGGAGGAGGTTACAGAGATAGGGAGGGTTATAGGGGCTGGTGGGGGTTTCAGAGATAGGGAGGGTCATAGAGGCTGGAGGAGGTTACAAAGAAAGGGAGGGGTGTATGGGGCTGGAGGAGGTTACAGAGATAGGGAGGGGTGTATGGGCTGGAGGAGGTTACAGAGATAGGGAGGGTTGTAGGGGGCTGTAGCAGGTTACACATATAGGGAAGTTTGTAGGGGGCTGGAGGAGGTTACAGAGATAGGGAAGGTTGTAGAGGGCTGGATGATTTTTCAGAAATAGGGAGGGTTGTAGGGGCTGGAGGAGGTTACAGAGATAGGGAGGGTTATACGGGCTGGTGGGGGTTTCAGAGATAGTGAGGGTCATAGAGGCTGGAGGAGGTTACAGAGATAGGGAGGGTTGTAGGGACTGGAGGAGGTTACAGAGATAGGGAGGGTTGTAGGGGCTGGAGGAGATTACAGAGATAGAGAGGGTGGTAGGGACTGGAGGAGGGTACAGAGATAGGGAGGGCTGTAGGGGCTGGAGGAGGTTACAGAGTTAGTGAGGGGTGTAGTGGCTGGAGGAGGTTACAGAGATAGGGAGGGTTGTCGGGGGCTGGAGGAGGTTACAGAGATAGGGAGGGTTGTAGGGGCTGGAGGAGGTTACAGAGATAGGGAGGTTATAGGAGACTGGAGGAGGTTACAGAGATAGGGTGGGATGTAGGGGCCTGGAGGAGGTTACAGAGATAGGGAGGGTTGTGGGGGCTAGAGGAGGTTGCAGATATATGGAGGGTGTAGGGGCTGGAGCAGGTTACAGAGATTGTGAGGGTTCTAGGCACTGGAGGAGGTTACAGAGGTAGGGAAGGTTGTAGGGTCTGGAGGAGGTTACAGAGATAGGGAGGGTTGTCGGGGCTGGAGGAGGTTACAGAGATAGGGAGGGTTGTACGGGCTGGAGGAGGTTACAGAGATAGGGAGTGTTGTAGGGGCTGGAGAAGGTTACAGAGATAGGGAGGGGTGTAGGGGCTGGAGGAGGTAACAGTGATAGGGTGGGTTATAGGGGCTGGAGGAGGTTACAGAGATAGGGAGGGTTGTAGGGCTGGAGGCGGTTACAGAAAAAGGGAGGGTTGTAGGGGGATGAAGGAGGTAACAGAGATAGGGAGGGTTGTAGGGGCTGGAGGAGGTTACAGAGATAGGGAGGCTTGTAGGGGGCTGGAGATGGTTACAGAGATAGGGAGGGTTGTAGGGACTGGAGGAGGTTACAGAGATAGGGAGGGGTGTAGGGGCTGGAGGAGGTTACAGAGATAGGGAGGGGTGTAGGGGCTGTAGGAGGTTACAGAGATAGGGAGGGTTGTAGGGGCTGGAGGAGGTTACAGAGGTAGGGAGGGTTGTAGGGGCTGGAGGAGGTTACAGAGATAGGGAGGGTTGTAGGGGCTGAAGGAGGTTACAGAGATAGGGAGGGTTGTAGGGGCTGGAGGAGGTTACAGAGATAGGGAGGTTTATAGGGGCTGGAGGAGATTACAGAGATAGGGAGGGTTATGGGGGCTGGAGGGGTTTACAGAGATAGGGAGTGGTGTAGGGGCTGGAGGAGGTTACAGAGATAGGGAGGGGAGTAGGGGCTGGTGGGGGTTTCAGAAATAGGGAGGGTTATAGGTGCTGGAGGAGGTTACAGAGATAGGGAGGGATGTAGGGACTGGCGTAGGTTACAGAGCTAGGGAGGGTTGTAGGGGGCCTGGAGGAGGTTACAGATATAGGGAGGGTTGTAGGGGCTGGAGGAGGTTACAGAGATAGGGAGGGTTGTAGGGGCTGGAGTAGATTACAGAGATAGGGAGGGTTGTAGGGCTGGAGGAGGTTACAGAGATAGGGAGGGTTTAGGGGGATGAAGGAGGTTACAGAGATAGGGAGGGGTGTAGGGGCTGGAGGAGGTTACAGAGATAGGGAGGGGTGAAGGGGCTGGAGGAGATTACAGAGATAGGGAGAGATGTAGGGGCTGGAGGAGGTTACAGAGTTAGGGAGGGGTGTATGGACTGGAGGAGGTTACAGAGATAGGGATTGGTGTATGGGCTGGAGGAAGTTGCAGAGATAGGGAGGGTTGTAGAGGGCTGGATGAGGTTACAGAACTACAGAAGGTTGTAGGGGGCTGGAGGAGGTGACAGAGATGGGGAGGGTTGTCGGGGCTGGATGAGGTTACAGAGATAGGGAGGGTTGTAGGGGGCTGGAGGGGGTTACAGAGATAGGGAGAGTTGTAGGGGCTGGAGGAGGTGAGAAAGATAGGGAGGGTTGTAGGGGCTGGAGGAGGTTACAGATATAGGGAGGGTTGTAGGGGCTGGAGGAGGTTACAGAGATAGGGAGGGTTGTAGGGGCTGGAGGAGGTTACAGAGATAGGGAGTGGTGTATGGGCTGGAGGAGGTTGCAGAGATAGGGAGGGTTGTAGGGGGCTGGAGGAGGTTACAGATTTAGGGAAGGTTGTAGGGGGCTGGAGGAGGTTACAGAGATAGGGAGGGATGTAGGGGCTGGAGGAGGTTACAGAGATAGGTAGGGTTGTAGGGGCTGGCGGAGGTTACAGATTTAGGGAGGGTTTTAAGGGCTGGAGGAGATTACAGAGATAGGGAGGGTTGTAGGGACTGGAGGAGGTTACAGAGATAGGGAGGGCTGTAGGGGCTGGAGGAGGTTACAGAGTTAGGGAGGGGTGTAGTGGCTGGAGGAGGTTACAGAGATAGGGAGGGTTATAGGGGCTGGTGGGGGTTTCAGAGATAGGGAGGGTCATAGAGGCTGGAGGAGGTTACAAAGAAAGGGAGGGGTGTATGGGGCTGGAGGAGGTTACAGAGATAGGGAGGGGTGTATGGGCTGGAGGAGGTTACAGAGATAGGGAGGGTTGTAGGGGGCTGTAGCAGGTTACACATATAGGGAAGTTTGTAGGGGGCTGGAGGAGGTTACAGAGATAGGGAAGGTTGTAGAGGGCTGGATGATTTTTCAGAAATAGGGAGGGTTGTAGGGGCTGGAGGAGGTTACAGAGATAGGGAGGGTTATACGGGCTGGTGGGGGTTTCAGAGATAGTGAGGGTCATAGAGGCTGGAGGAGGTTACAGAGATAGGGAAGGTTGTAGGGGCTGGAGGAGGTTACAGAGATAGGGCGGGTTGTAGGGGCTGGTGGGGGTTTCAGAGATAGGGCGGGTTGTAGGGGCTGGAGGAGGTTACAGAGATACGGAGGGTTGTTAGGGCTGGAGGAGGTTACAGAGATAGGGAGGGTTGCAGGGGCTGGAGGTGGTTACATAGCTAGGCAGGGTTGTAGGCGCTGGAGGAGCTAACAGAGGTAGGGAGGGTTGAAGGGGCTGGAGGAGGTTACAGAGATAGGGAGGGTTGTAGGGGCTGGAGGAGGTTACAAAGATAGGGAGGGGTGTAGGGTCTGGAGGAGGTTACAGAGATAGGGAGGGATGTAGGGGCCTGAAGGAGGTTAGAGGGATAATGAGGGTTTTAGGGGCTGGAGGAGGTTACAGAGATAGGGAGAGTTGTAGGGGCTGGAGGAGATGACAGAGATAGGGAGGGTTGTAGGGGCTGCAGGTGGTTACAGAGATAGGGAGGGTTGTAGGGGCTGGCGGAGGTTACAGATATAGGGAGGGTTGTAGGGGCTGGAGGAGGTTACAGAGATAGGGAGTGGTGTATGGGCTGGAGGAGGTTGCAGAGATAGGGAGGGTTGTAGGGGGCTGGAGGAGGTTACAGAGATTGTGAGGGTTGTAGGGCTGGAGGAGGTTACAGAGATAGGGAAGTTTGTAGGGGCTGGAGGAGGTTACAGAGATAGGGAGGGTTGTAGGGGCTGGAGGAGATTACAGAGATAGGGAGGGTTGTAGGGGCTGGAGGAGGTTATAGAGATAGGGAGGGGTGTAGGGGCTGGAGGAGGTTACAGAGATGGGGAGGGTTGTAGGAGGCTGGATGAGGTTACAGAGATAGGGAGGGTTGTAGGGGGCTGGAGGGGGTTACAGAGATAGGGAGTGGTGTATGGGCTGGAGGAGGTGAGAAAGATAGGGAGGGTTGTAGGGGCTGGAGGTTACAGATATAGGGAGGGTTGAAGGGGCTGGAGGAGGTTACAGAGATAGGGAGGGTTGTAGGGGCTGGAGAAGGTTACAGAGATAGGGAGTGGTGTATGGGCTGGAGGAGGTTGCAGAGATAGGGAGGGTTGTAGGGGGCTGGAGGAGGTTACAGAGATAGGGAGGGGTGTAGGGGCTGGAGGAGGTTACAGAGATAGGGAGGGTTGTAGGGGGCTGGAGAAGGTTACAGAGATAGGGAACGTTGTTGGGGGCTAGAGGAGGTTACAGAGATAGGGAGGGTTGTAGGGGCTGGAGGAGATTACAGAGATAGGGAGGGTTGTAGGCACTGGAGGAGGTTACAGAGATAGGGAGGGTTGTAGGGGCTGGAGGAGATTACAGAGATAGGGAGAGTTGTAGGGACTGGAGGAGGTTACAGAGATAGGGAGGGCTGTAGGGGCTGGAGGAGGTTACAGAGTTAGTGAGGGGTGTAGTGGCTGGAGGAGGTAACAGAGATAGGGAGGGTTGTCGGGGGCTGGAGGGGGTTACAGAGATAGGGAGGGTTGTAGGGGCTGGAGGAGGTTACAGAGATAGGGAGGTTATAGGAGGCTGGAGGAGGTTACAGAGATAGGGTGGGATGTAGGGGCCTGGAGGAGGTTACAGAGATAGGGAGGGTTGTCGGGGCTGGAGGAGGTTACAGAGATAGGGAGGGTTGTACGGGCTGGAGGAGGTTACAGAGATAGGGAGTGTTGTAGGGGCTGGAGAAGGTTACAGAGATAGGGAGGGGTGTAGGGGCTGGAGGAGGTTACAGTGATAGGGTGGGTTATAGGGGCTGGAGGAGGTTACAGAGATAGGGAGGGTTGTAGGACTGGAGGCGGTTACAGAAAAAGGGAGGGTTGTAGGGGGATGAAGGAGGTAACAGAGATAGGGAGGGTTGTAGGGGCTGGAGGAGGTTACAGAGATAGGGAGGCTTGTAGGGGGCTGGAGATGGTTACAGAGATAGGGAGGGTTGTAGGGACTGGAGGAGGTTACAGAGATAGGGAGGGGTGTAGGGGCTGGAGGAGGTTACAGAGATAGGGAGGGGTGTAGGGGCTGGAGGAGGTTACAGAGATAGGGAGGGTTGTAGGGGCTGGAGGAGGTTACAGAGGTAGGGAGGGTTGTAGGGGCTGGAGGAGGTTACAGAGATAGGGAGGGTTGTAGGGGCTGGAGGAGGTTACAGAGATAGGGAGGTTTATAGGGGCTGGAGGAGATTACAGAGATAAGGAGGGTTATGGGGGCTGGAGGGGTTTACAGAGATAGGGAGTGGTGTAGGGGCTGGAGGAGGTTACAGAGATAGGGAGGGGAGTAGGGGCTGGTGGGGGTTTCAGAAATAGGGAGGGTTATAGGTGCTGTAGGAGGTTACAGAGATAGGGAGGGATGTAGGGACTGGCGTAGGTTACAGAGGTAGGGAGGGTTGTAGGGGGCCTGGAGGAGGTTACAGAGATAGGGAGGGTTGTAGGGGCTGGAGGAGGTTACAGAGATAGGGAGGGTTGTAGGGGCTGGAGTAGATTACAGAGATAGGTAGGGTTGTAGGGGTTGGAGGAGGTTACAGAGATAGGGAGGGGTGTAGGGGCTGGAGGAGATTACAGAGATAGGGAGGGGTGTAGGGACTGGAGGAGGTTACAGAGATAGGGATTGGTGTATGGGCTGGAGGAGGTTGCAGAGATAGGGAGGGTTGTAGAGGGCTGGATGAGGTTACAGAGATAGGGAGGAGTGTAGGGGCTGGAGGAGGTTACAGAGATAGGGAGGGTTGTAGGGACTGGAGGAGGTTACAGAGATAGGGAGGGCTGTAGCGGCTGGAGGAGGTTACAGAGATAGGTAGGGGAGTAGGGGCTGGAGAATGTTACAGAGATAGGGAGGGTTGTAGGGGGCTGGAGGAGGTTACAGAGATAGGGAAGGTTGTAGGGGGCTGGAGGAGGTTACAGAGATAGGGAGGGTTGTAGGGGCCTGGAGGTGGTTACAGAGATAGGGAGGGTTGTGGGGGCGAGAGGAGGTTACAGAGATTGTGAGGGTTGTAAGGCTGGAGGAGGTTACAGAGATAGGGAGGGTTGTAGGGGCTGGAGGAGGTTACAGAGGTAGGGAGGGTTGTAGGGCTGGAGGAGGTTACAGAGAAGGGGAGGGTTGCAGGGGCTGGAGGAGGTTACAGAGGTAGGGAGGGTTGTAGGGGCTGGAGGAGGTTACAGGGATAGGGAGGGTTGTAGGGGCTGGAGGCGGTTACAGAGACAGGGAGGGTTGTAGGGGGATGAAGGAGGTTACAGAGATAGGGAAGGTTGTAGGGGGCTGGAGGAGGTTACAGAGATAGGGAGTGATGTAGGGGCTGGAGGAGGTTACAGAGATAGGGAGGGTTGTAGGGGCTGGCGGAGTTTACAGAGATAGGGAGGGTTGTAGGGGGCTGGAGGAGGTTACAGAGATAGGGAAGGTTGTTGGGGGCTGGAGGAGGTTACAGAGATAGGGAGGGTTGTAGGGGCTGGAGGAGATTACAGAGATAGGGAGGGTTGTAGGGACTGGAGGAGGTTACAGAGATGGGAGGGCTGTAGGGGCTGGAGGAGGTTACAGAGATAGGGAGGTGTGTAGGGGCTGGAGGAGGTTACAGAGATAGGGAAGGTTGTAGGACGTTACAGAGATAGGGAAGGTTGTAGGGGGTTGGAGGACGTTACAGAGATAGGGAGGGTTGTAGGGGGCTCGTGGAGGTTACAGAGATAGGGAGGTTTGTCGGGGCTAGAGGAGGTTACAGAGATAGGGAGGGTTGTAGGGGGCTAGTGGAGGTTACAGAGATAGGGTGGGTTGTCGGGGCTAGAGGAGGTTACAGAGATAGGGAGGGTTGTAGGGGTCTACAGGAGGTTATAGAGATAGGGAGGGTTGTAGGGTCTGCAGGAGGTTACAGAGATAGGGAAGGTTGTAGGGGGTTGGAGGACGTTACAGAGATAGGGTTTTAGGGGGCTAGTGGAGGTTACAGAGATAGGGAGGGTTGTCGGGGCTAGAGGAGGTTACAGAGATAGGGAGGGTTGTAGGGGCTGGAGGAGGTTACAGAGATAGGGAGGGTGGTAGGGGCTGGAGGAGGTTACAGAGATAGGGAGGTGTGTAGGGGCTGGAGGAGGTTACAGAGATAGGGAGGTTTGTAGCGGGCTGGAGGAGGTTACAGAGATAGGGAAGGTTGTAGGGGGTTGGAGGACGTTACAGAGATAGGGAGGGTTGTAGGGGGCTAGTGGAGGTTACAGAGATAGGGAGGGGTGTAGGGGCTGGAGGAGGTTACAGAGATAGGGAGGGGTGTAGGGGCTGGAGGAGATTACAGAGATAGGGAGAGATGTAGGGGCTGGAGGAGGTTACAGAGATAGGGAGGGGTGTAGGGACTGGAGGAGGTTACAGAGATAGGGATTGGTGTAAAGGCTGGAGGAGGTTGCAGAGATAGGGAGGGTTGTAGAGGGCTGGATGAGGTTACAGAGATAGGGAGAGTTGTAGGGGCTGGAGGAGGTGAGAAAGATAGGGAGGGTTGTAGGGGCTGCAGGTGGTTACAGAGATAGGGAGGGTTGTAGGGGCTGGCGGAGGTTACAGATATAGGGAGGGTTGTAGGGGCTGGAGGAGGTTACAGAGATAGGGAGTGGTGTATGGGCTGGAGGAGGTTGCAGAGATAGGGAGGGTTGTAGGGGGCTGGTGGAGGTTACAGATTTAGGGAAGGTTGTAGGGGCTGGAGGAGGTTACAGAGATTGTGAGGGTTGTAGGGCTGGAGGAGGTTACAGAGATAGGGAGGGTTGTAGGGGCTGGAGGAGGTTACAGAGATGGGGAGGGTTGTCGGGGCTGGATGAGGTTACAGAGATAGGGAGGGTTGTAGGGGGCTGGAGGGGGTTACAGAGATAGGGAGAGTTGTAGGGGCTGGAGGAGGTGAGAAAGATAGGGAGGGTTGTCGGGGCTGGATGAGGTTACAGAGATAGGGAGGGTTGTAGGGGGCTGGAGGGGGTTACAGAGATAGGGAGAGTTGTAGGGGCTGGAGGAGGTGAGAAAGATAGGGAGGGTTGTAGGGGCTGGAGGAGGTTACAGATATAGGGAGGGTTGTAGGGGCTGGAGGAGGTTACAGAGATAGGGAGGGGTGTAGGGGCTGGAGGAGGTTACAGAGATAGGGAGGGTTGTAGGGGCTGGAGGAGGTTACAGAGATAGGGAGTGGTGTATGGGCTGGAGGAGGTTGCAGAGATAGGGAGGGTTGTAGGGGGCTGGAGGAGGTTACAGAGATAGGGACGGATGTAGGGGCTGGAGGAGGTTACAGAGATAGGTAGGGTTGTAGGGGCTGGCGGAGGTTACAGAGATAGGGAGGGTTGTAGGGGGCTGGAGGAGGTTACAGAGATAGGGAATGTTGTTGGGTGCTACAGGAGGTTACAGATTTAGGGAGGGTTTTAAGGGCTGGAGGAGATTACAGAGATAGGGAGGGTTGTAGGGACTGGAGGAGGTTACAGAGATAGGGAGGGCTGTAGGGGCTGGAGGAGGTTACAGAGTTAGGGAGGGGTGTAGTGGCTGGAGGAGGTTACAGAGATAGGGAGGGTTATAGGGGCTGGTGGGGGTTTCAGAGATAGGGAAAGTCATAGAGGCTGGAGGAGGTTACAAAGAAAGGGAGGGGTGTATGGGGCTGGAGGAGGTTACAGAGATAGGGAGGGGTGTATGGGCTGGAGGAGGTTACAGAGATAGGGAGGGTTGTAGGGGGCTGTAGCAGGTTACACATATAGGGAAGTTTGTAGGGGGCTGGAGGAGGTTACAGAGATAGGGAAGGTTGTAGAGGGCTGGATGATTTTTCAGAAATAGGGAGGGTTGTAGGGGCTGGAGGAGGTTACAGAGATAGGGAGGGTTATACGGGCTGGTGGGGGTTTCAGAGATAGTGAGGGTCATAGAGGCTGGAGGAGGTTACAGAGATAGGGAAGGTTGTAGGGGCTGGAGGAGGTTACAGAGATAGGGCGGGTTGTAGGGGCTGGTGGGGGTTTCAGAGATAGGGCGGGTTGTAGGGGCTGGAGGAGGTTACAGAGATAGGGAGAGTTGTAGGGGCTGGAGGAGGTTACAGAGATTGTGAGGGTTATAAGGCTGGAGGAGGTTACAGAGATAGGGAGGGGTGTAGGGGCTGGAGGATGTTACAGAGATAGGGAGGGTTGTAGGGGCAAGAGGAGGTTACAGAGATAGGGAGGTTTGTAGGGCCTGGAGGAGGTTAAAGAGATAGGGAGGGTTGTAGGGGCTGGAGGAGATTACAGAGATACGGAGGGTTGTTAGGGCTGGAGGAGGTTACAGAGATAGGGAGGGTTGCAGGGGCTGGAGGTGGTTACATAGCTAGGCAGGGTTGTAGGCGCTGGAGGAGCTAACAGAGGTAGGGAGGGTTGAAGGGGCTGGAGGAGGTTACAGAGATAGGGAGGGTTGTAGGGGCTGGAGGAGGTTACAAAGATAGGGAGGGGTGTAGGGTCTGGAGGAGGTTACAGAGATAGGGAGGGATGTAGGGGCCTGAAGGAGGTTACAGGGATAATGAGGGTTTTAGGGGCTGGAGGAGGTTACAGAGATAGGGAGAGTTGTAGGGGCTGGAGGAGATGACAGAGATAGGGAGGGTTGTAGGGGCTGCAGGTGGTTACAGAGATAGGGAGGGTTGTAGGGGCTGGCGGAGGTTACAGATATAGGGAGGGTTGTAGGGGCTGGAGGAGGTTACAGAGATAGGGAGTGGTGTATGGGCTGGAGGAGGTTGCAGAGATAGGGAGGGTTGTAGGGGGCTGGAGGAGGTTACAGATTTAGGGAAGGTTGTAGGGGCAGGAGGAGGTTACAGAGATTGTGAGGGTTGTAGGGCTGCAGGAGGTTACAGAGATAGGGAAGTTTGTAGGGGCTGGAGGAGATTACAGAGATAGGGAGGGTTGTAGGGGCTGGAGGAGATTACAGAGATAGGGAGGGTTGTAGGGGCTGGAGGAGGTTATAGAGATAGGGAGGGGTGTAGGGGCTGGAGGAGGTTACTGAGATGGGGAGGGTTGTAGGGGCTGGATGAGGTTACAGAGATAGGGAGGGTTGTAGGGGGCTGGAGGGGGTTACAGAGATAGGGAGTGGTGTATGGGCTGGAGGAGGTGAGAAAGATAGGGAGGGTTGTAGGGGCTGGAGGTTACAGATATAGGGAGGGTTGAAGGGGCTGGAGGAGGTTACAGAGATAGGGAGGGTTGTAGGGGCTGGAGGAGGTTACAGAGATAGGGAGTGGTGTATGGGCTGGAGGAGGTTGCAGAGATAGGGAGGGTTGTAGGGGGCTGGAGGAGGTTACAGAGATAGGGAGGGGTGTAGGGGCTGGAGGAGGTTACAGAGATAGGGAGGGTTGTAGGGGGCTGGAGGAGGTTACAGAGATAGGGAACGTTGTTGGGGGCTAGAGGAGGTTACAGAGATAGGGAGGGTTGTAGGGGCTGGAGGAGATTACAGAGATAGGGAGGGTTGTAGGCACTGGAGGAGGTTACAGAGATAGGGAGGGTTGTAGGGGCTGGAGGAGATTACAGAGATAGGGAGGGTTGTAGGGACTGGAGGAGGTTACAGAGATAGGGAGGGCTGTAGGGGCTGGAGGAGGTTACAGAGTTAGTGAGGGGTGTAGTGGCTGGAGGAGGTTACAGAGATAGGGAGGGTTGTCGGGGGCTGGAGGAGGTTACAGAGATAGGGAGGGTTGTAGGGGCTGGAGGAGGTTACAGAGATAGGGAGGTTATAGGAGGCTGGAGGAGGTTACAGAGATAGGGTGGGATGTAGGGGCCTGGAGGAGGTTACAGAGATAGGGAGGGTTGTGGGGGCTAGAGGAGGTTGCAGAGATATGGAGGGTGTAGGGGCTGGAGCAGGTTACAGAGATTGTGTGGGTTCTAGGCACTGGAGGAGGTTACAGAGGTAGGGAAGGTTGTAGGGTCTGGAGGAGGTTACAGAGATAGGGAGGGTTGTCGGGGCTGGAGGAGGTTACAGAGATAGGGAGGGTTGTACGGGCTGGAGGAGGTTACAGAGATAGGGAGTGTTGTAGGGGCTGGAGAAGGTTACAGAGATAGGGAGGGGTGAAGGGGCTGGAGGAGGTTACAGTGATAGGGTGGGTTATAGGGGCTGGAGGAGGTTACAGAGATAGGGAGGGTTGTAGGGCTGGAGGCGGTTACAGAAAAAGGGAGGGTTGTAGGGGGATGAAGGAGGTAACAGAGATAGGGAGGGTTGTAGGGGCTGGAGGAGGTTACAGAGATAGGGAGGCTTGTAGGGGGCTGGAGATGGTTACAGAGATAGGGAGGGTTGTAGGGACTGGAGGAGGTTACAGAGATAGGGAGGGGTGTAGGGGCTGGAGGAGGTTACAGAGATAGGGAGGGGTGTAGGGGCTGGAGGAGGTTACAGAGATAGGGAGGGTTGTAGGGGCTGGAGGAGGTTACAGAGGTAGGGAGGGTTGTAGGGGCTGGAGGAGGTTACAGAGATAGGGAGGGTTGTGGGGGCTGAAGGAGGTTACAGAGATAGGGAGGGTTGTAGGGGCTGGAGGAGGTTACAGAGATAGGGAGGTTTATAGGGGCTGGAGGAGATTACAGAGATAAGGAGGGTTATGGGGGCTGGAGGGGTTTACAGAGATAGGGAGTGGTGTAGGGGCTGGAGGAGGTTACAGAGATAGGGAGGGGAGTAGGGGCTGGTGGGGGTTTCAGAAATAGGGAGGGTTATAGGTGCTGGAGGAGGTTACAGAGATAGGGAGGGATGTAGGGACTGGCGTAGGTTACAGAGCTAGGGAGGGTTGTAGGGGGCCTGGAGGAGGTTACAGAGATAGGGAGGGTTGTAGGGGCTGGAGGAGGTTACAGAGATAGGGAGGGTTGTAGGGGCTGGAGGAGATGACAGAGATAGGGAGGGTTGTAGGGGCTGCAGGTGGTTACAGAGATAGGGAGGGTTGTAGGGGCTGGCGGAGGTTACAGATATAGGGAGGGTTGTAGGGGCTGGAGGAGGTTACAGAGATAGGGAGTGGTGTATGGGCTGGAGGAGGTTGCAGAGATAGGGAGGGTTGTAGGGGGCTGGAGGAGGTTACAGATTTAGGGAAGGTTGTAGGGGCAGGAGGAGGTTACAGAGATTGTGAGGGTTGTAGGGCTGCAGGAGGTTACAGAGATAGGGAAGTTTGTAGGGGCTGGAGGAGATTACAGAGATAGGGAGGGTTGTAGGGGCTGGAGGAGATTACAGAGATAGGGAGGGTTGTAGGGGCTGGAGGAGGTTATAGAGATAGGGAGGGGTGTAGGGGCTGGAGGAGGTTACTGAGATGGGGAGGGTTGTAGGGGCTGGATGAGGTTACAGAGATAGGGAGGGTTGTAGGGGGCTGGAGGGGGTTACAGAGATAGGGAGTGGTGTATGGGCTGGAGGAGGTGAGAAAGATAGGGAGGGTTGTAGGGGCTGGAGGTTACAGATATAGGGAGGGTTGAAGGGGCTGGAGGAGGTTACAGAGATAGGGAGGGTTGTAGGGGCTGGAGGAGGTTACAGAGATAGGGAGTGGTGTATGGGCTGGAGGAGGTTGCAGAGATAGGGAGGGTTGTAGGGGGCTGGAGGAGGTTACAGAGATAGGGAGGGGTGTAGGGGCTGGAGGAGGTTACAGAGATAGGGAGGGTTGTAGGGGGCTGGAGGAGGTTACAGAGATAGGGAACGTTGTTGGGGGCTAGAGGAGGTTACAGAGATAGGGAGGGTTGTAGGGGCTGGAGGAGATTACAGAGATAGGGAGGGTTGTAGGCACTGGAGGAGGTTACAGAGATAGGGAGGGTTGTAGGGGCTGGAGGAGATTACAGAGATAGGGAGGGTTGTAGGGACTGGAGGAGGTTACAGAGATAGGGAGGGCTGTAGGGGCTGGAGGAGGTTACAGAGTTAGTGAGGGGTGTAGTGGCTGGAGGAGGTTACAGAGATAGGGAGGGTTGTCGGGGGCTGGAGGAGGTTACAGAGATAGGGAGGGTTGTAGGGGCTGGAGGAGGTTACAGAGATAGGGAGGTTATAGGAGGCTGGAGGAGGTTACAGAGATAGGGTGGGATGTAGGGGCCTGGAGGAGGTTACAGAGATAGGGAGGGTTGTGGGGGCTAGAGGAGGTTGCAGAGATATGGAGGGTGTAGGGGCTGGAGCAGGTTACAGAGATTGTGTGGGTTCTAGGCACTGGAGGAGGTTACAGAGGTAGGGAAGGTTGTAGGGTCTGGAGGAGGTTACAGAGATAGGGAGGGTTGTCGGGGCTGGAGGAGGTTACAGAGATAGGGAGGGTTGTACGGGCTGGAGGAGGTTACAGAGATAGGGAGTGTTGTAGGGGCTGGAGAAGGTTACAGAGATAGGGAGGGGTGAAGGGGCTGGAGGAGGTTACAGTGATAGGGTGGGTTATAGGGGCTGGAGGAGGTTACAGAGATAGGGAGGGTTGTAGGGCTGGAGGCGGTTACAGAAAAAGGGAGGGTTGTAGGGGGATGAAGGAGGTAACAGAGATAGGGAGGGTTGTAGGGGCTGGAGGAGGTTACAGAGATAGGGAGGCTTGTAGGGGGCTGGAGATGGTTACAGAGATAGGGAGGGTTGTAGGGACTGGAGGAGGTTACAGAGATAGGGAGGGGTGTAGGGGCTGGAGGAGGTTACAGAGATAGGGAGGGGTGTAGGGGCTGGAGGAGGTTACAGAGATAGGGAGGGTTGTAGGGGCTGGAGGAGGTTACAGAGGTAGGGAGGGTTGTAGGGGCTGGAGGAGGTTACAGAGATAGGGAGGGTTGTGGGGGCTGAAGGAGGTTACAGAGATAGGGAGGGTTGTAGGGGCTGGAGGAGGTTACAGAGATAGGGAGGTTTATAGGGGCTGGAGGAGATTACAGAGATAAGGAGGGTTATGGGGGCTGGAGGGGTTTACAGAGATAGGGAGTGGTGTAGGGGCTGGAGGAGGTTACAGAGATAGGGAGGGGAGTAGGGGCTGGTGGGGGTTTCAGAAATAGGGAGGGTTATAGGTGCTGGAGGAGGTTACAGAGATAGGGAGGGATGTAGGGACTGGCGTAGGTTACAGAGCTAGGGAGGGTTGTAGGGGGCCTGGAGGAGGTTACAGAGATAGGGAGGGTTGTAGGGGCTGGAGGAGGTTACAGAGATAGGGAGGGTTGTAGGGGCTGGAGTAGATTACAGAGATAGGTAGGGTTGTAGGGGCTGGAGGAGGTTACAGAGATAGGGAGGGTTTAGGGGGATGAAGGAGGTTACAGAGATAGGGAGGGGTGTAGGGGCTGGAGGACGTTACAGAGATAGGGAGGGGTGTAGGGGCTGGAGGAGATTACAGAGATAGGGAGGGGTGTAGGGACTGGAGGAGGTTACAGAGATAGGGATTGGTGTATGGGCTGGAGGAGGTTGCAGAGATAGGAAGGGTTGTAGAGGGCTGGATGAGGTTACAGAGATAGGGAGGAGTGTAGGGGCTGGAGGAGGTTACAGAGATAGGGAGGGTTGTAGGGACTGGAGGAGGTTACAGAGATAGGGAGGGCTGTAGGGGCTGGAGGAGGTTACAGAGATAGGTAGGGGTGTAGTGGCTGGAGAATGTTACAGAGATAGGGAGGGTTGTAGGGGGCTGGAGGAGGTTACAGAGATAGGGAAGGTTGTAGGGGGCTGGAGGAGGTACAGAGATAGGGAGGGTTGTAGGGGCCTGGAGGAGGTTACAGATATAGGGAGGGTTGTAGGGGCTGGAGGAGGTTACAGAGATAGGGAGGTGTGTAGGGGCTGGAGGAGGTTACAGAGATAGGGAGTTTTGTAGGGGGCTGGAGGAGGTTACAGAGATAGGGAAGGTTGTAGGGGGTTGGAGGACGTTACAGAGATAGGGAGGGTTGTAGGGGGCTCGTGGAGGTTACAGAGATAGGGAGGTTTGTCGGGGCTAGAGGAGGTTACAGAGATAGGGAGGGTTGTAGGGGGCTAGTGGAGGTTACAGAGATAGGGTGGGTTGTCGGGGCTAGAGGAGGTTACAGAGATAGGGAGGGTTGTAGGGGTCTACAGGAGGTTACAGAGATAGGGAGGGTTGTAGGGGCTGCAGGAGGTTACAGAGATAGGGAAGGTTGTAGGGGGTTGGAGGACGTTACAGAGATAGGGTTTTAGGGGGCTAGTGGAGGTTACAGAGATAGGGAAGGTTGTCGGGGCTAGAGGAGGTTACAGAGATAGGGAGGGTTGTAGGGGCTGGAGGAGGTTACAGAGATAGGGAGGGTTGTAGGGGCTGGAGGAGGTTACAGAGATAGGGAGGTGTGTAGGGGCTGGAGGAGGTTACAGAGATAGGGAGGTTTGTAGGGGGCTGGAGGAGGTTACAGAGATAGGGAAGGTTGTAGGGGGTTGGAGGACGTTACAGAAATAGGGAGGGTTGTAGGGGGCTAGTGGAGGTTACAGAGATAGGGAGGGGTGTAGGGGCTGGAAGAGGTTACAGAGATAGGGAGGTGTGTAGGGGCTGGAGGAGGTTACAGAGATAGGGAGGGTTGTAGGGGCTGGAGGAGGTTACAGAGGTAGGGAGGGTTGTAGGGGCTGGAGGAGGTTACAGAGATAGGGAGGGTTGTAGGGGCTGAAGGAGGTTACAGAGATAGGGAGGGTTGTAGGGGCTGGAGGAGGTTACAGAGATAGGGAGGTGTGTAGGGGCTGGAGGAGGTTACAGAGATAGGGAGTTTTGTAGGGGGCTGGAGGAGGTTACAGAGATAGGGAAGGTTGTAGGGGGTTGGAGGACGTTACAGAGATAGGGAGGGTTGTAGGGGGCTCGTGGAGGTTACAGAGATAGGGAGGTTTGTCGGGGCTAGAGGAGGTTACAGAGATAGGGAGGGTTGTAGGGGTCTACAGGAGGTTACAGAGATAGGGAGGGTTGTAGGGGCTGCAGGAGGTTACAGAGATAGGGAAGGTTGTAGGGGGTTGGAGGACGTTACAGAGATAGGGTTTTAGGGGGCTAGTGGAGGTTACAGAGATAGGGAGGGTTGTCGGGGCTAGAGGAGGTTACAGAGATAGGGAGGGTTGTAGGGGCTGGAGGAGGTTACAGAGATAGGGAGGGTTGTAGGGGCTGGAGGAGGTTACAGAGATAGGGAGGTGTGTAGGGGCTGGAGGAGGTTACAGAGATAGGGAGGTTTGTAGGGGGCTGGAGGAGGTTACAGAGATAGGGAAGGTTGTAGGGGGTTGGAGGACGTTACAGAGATAGGGAGGGTTGTAGGGGGCTAGTGGAGGTTACAGAGATAGGGGAGGGGTGTAGGGGCTGGAGGAGGTTACAGAGATAGGGAGGTGTGTAGGGGCTGGAGGAGGTTACAGAGATAGGGAGGGTTGTAGGGGCTGGAGGAGGTTACAGAGGTAGGGAGGGTTGTAGGGGCTGGAGGAGGTTACAGAGATAGGGAGGGTTGTAGGGGCTGAAGGAGGTTACAGAGATAGGGAGGGTTGTAGGGGCTGGAGGAGGTTACAGAGATAGGGAGGTTTATAGGGGCTGGAGGGGATTACAGAGATAAGGAGGGTTATGGGGGCTGGAGGGGTTTACAGAGATAGGGAGTGGTGTAGGGGCTGGAGGAGGTTACAGAGATAGGGAGGGGAGTAGGGGCTGGTGGGGGTTTCAGAAATAGGGAGGGTTATAGGTGCTGGAGGAGGTTACAGAGATAGGGAGGGATGTAGGGACTGGCGTAGGTTACAGAGCTAGGGAGGGTTGTAGGGGGCCTGGAGGAGGTTACAGAGATAGGGAGGGTTGTAGGGGCTGGAGGAGGTTACAGAGATAGGTAGGGTTGTAGGGGCTCGAGGAGGTTACAGAGATAGGGAGGGTTTAGGGGGATGAAGGAGGTTACAGAGATAGGGAGGGGTGTAGGGGCTGGAGGAGGTTACAGAGATAGGGAGGGGTGTAGGGGCTGGAGGAGATTACAGAGATAGGGAGGGGTGTAGGGACTGGAGGAGGTTACAGAGATAGGGATTGGTGTATGGGCTGGAGGAGGTTGCAGAGATAGGGAGGGTTGTAGAGGGCTGGATGAGGTTACAGAGATAGGGAGGAGTGTAGGGGCTGGAGGAGGTTACAGAGATAGGGAGGGTTGTAGGGACTGGAGGAGGTTACAGAGATAGGGAGGGCTGTAGGGGCTGGAGGAGGTTACAGAGATAGGTAGGGGTGTAGGGGCTGGAGAATGTTACAGAGATAGGGAGGGTTGTAGGGGGCTGGAGGAGGTTACAGAGATAGGGAAGGTTGTAGGGGGCTGGAGGAGGTTACAGAGATAGGGAGGGTTGTAGGGGCCTGGAGGTGGTTACAGAGATAGGGAGGGTTGTGGGGGCGAGAGGAGGTTACAGAGATTGTGAGGGTTGTAAGGCTGGAGGAGGTTACAGAGATAGGGAGGGTTGTAGGGGCTGGAGGAGGTTACAGAGATAGGGAGGGTTGTAGGGCTGGAGGAGGTTACAGAGATAGGGAGGGTTGCAGGGGCTGGAGGAGGTTACAGAGGTAGGGAGGGTTGTAGGGGCTGGAGGAGGTTACAGGGATAGGGAGGGTTGTAGGGGCTGGAGGCGGTTACAGAGACAGGGAGGGTTGTAGGGGGATGAAGGAGGTTACAGAGATAGGGAAGGTTGTAGGGGGCTGGAGGAGGTTACAGAGATAGGGAGTGATGTAGGGGCTGGAGGAGGTTACAGAGATAGGGAGGGTTGTAGGGGCTGGCGGAGTTTACAGAGATAGGGAGGGTTGTAGGGGGCTGGAGGAGGTTGCAGAGATAGGGAAGGTTGTTGGGGGCTGGAGGAGGTTACAGAGATAGGGAGGGTTGTAGGGGCTGGAGGAGATTACAGAGATAGGGAGGGTTGTAGGGACTGGAGGAGGTTACAGAGATAGGGAGGGCTGTAGGGGCTGGAGGAGGTTACAGAGATAGGGAGGTGTGTAGGGGCTGGAGGAGGTTACAGAGATAGGGAAGGTTGTAGGACGTTACAGAGATAGGGAGGGTTGTCGGGGCTAGTGGAGGTTACAGAGATAGGGAGGGTTGTAGGGACTGGAGGAGGTTACAGAGATAGGGAGGTGTGTAGGGGCTGGAGGAGGTTACAGAGTAGGGAGTTTTGTAGGGGGCTGGAGGAGGTTACAGAGATAGGGAAGGTTGTAGGGGGTTGGAGGACGTTACAGAGATAGGGAGGGTTGTAGGGGGCTCGTGGAGGTTACAGAGTGAGGGAGGTTTGTCGGGGCTAGAGGAGGTTACAGAGATAGGGAGGGTTGTAGGGGGCTAGTGGAGGTTACAGAGATAGGGTGGGTTGTCGGGGCTAGAGGAGGTTACAGAGATAGGGAGGGTTGTAGGGGTCTACAGGAGGTTACAGAGATAGGGAGGGTTGTAGGGGCTGCAGGAGGTTACAGAGATAGGGAAGGTTGTAGGGGGTTGGAGGACGTTACAGAGATAAGGTTTTAGGGGGCTAGTGGAGGTTACAGAGATAGGGAGGGTTGTCGGGGCTAGAGGAGGTTACAGAGATCGGGAGGGTTGTAGGGGCTGGAGGAGGTTACAGAGATAGGGAGGGTTGTAGAGGCTGGAGGAGGTTACAGAGATAGGGAGGTGTGTAGGGGCTGGAGGAGGTTACAGAGATAGGGAGGTTTGTAGGGGGCTGGAGGAGGTTACAGAGATAGGGAAGGTTGTAGGGGGTTGGAGGACGTTACAGAGATAGGGAGGGTTGTAGGGGGCTAGTGGAGGTTACAGAGATAGGGAGGGGTGTAGGGGCTGGAGGAGGTTACAGAGATAGGGAGGGGTGTAGGGGCTGGAGGAGATTACAGAGATAGGGAGAGATGTAGGGGCTGGAGGAGGTTACAGAGATAGGGAGGGGTGTAGGGACTGGAGGAGGTTACAGAGATAGGGATTGGTGTATGGGCTGGAGGAGGTTGCAGAGATAGGGAGGATTGTAGGGGCCTGGAGGTGGTTACAGAGATAGGGAGGGTTGTGGGGGCGAGAGGAGGTTACAGAGATTGTGAGGATTGTAAGGCTGGAGGAGGTTACAGCGATAGGGAGGGTTGTAGGAGCTGGAGGAGGTTACAGAGGTCGGGAGGGTTGTCGGGCTGGAGGAGGTTACAGAGATAGGGAGGGTTGCAGGGGCTGGAGGAGGTTACAGAGGTAGGGAGGGTTGTAGGGGCTGGAGGAGGTTACAAGGATAGGGAGGGTTGTAGGGGCTGGAGGCGGTTACAGAGATAGGGAGGGTTGTAGGGGGATGAAGGAGGTTACAGAGATAGGGAAGGTTGTAGGGGGCTGGAGGAGGTTACAGAGATAGGGAGTGATGTAGGGGCTGGAGGAGGTTACAGAGATAGGGAGGGGTGTAGGGGCTGGCGGAGTTTACAGAGATAGGGAGGGTCGTAGGGGGCTGGAGGAGGTTACAGAGATAGGGAAGGTTGTTGGGGGCTGGAGGAGGTTACAGAGATAGGGAGGGTTGTAGGGGCTGGAGGAGATTACAGAGATAGGGAGGGTTGTAGGGACTGGAGGAGGTTACAGAGATAGGGAGGGCTGTAGGGGCTGGAGGAGGTTACAGAGATAGGGAGGTGTGTAGGGGCTGGAGGAGGTTACAGAGATAGGGAAGGTTGTAGGACGTTACAGAGATAGGGAGGGTTGTCGGGGCTAGTGGAGGTTACAGAGATAGGGAGGGTTGTAGGGACTGGAGGAGGTTACAGAGATAGGGAGGGTTGTAGGGGCTGGAGGAGGTTACAGAGATAGGGAGGTGTGTAGGGGCTGGAGGAGGTTACAGAGATAGGGAGTTTTGTAGGGGGCTGGAGGAGGTTACAGAGATAGGGAAGGTTGTAGGGGGTTGGAGGACGTTACAGAGATAGGGAGGGTTGTAGGGGGCTCGTGGAGGTTACAGAGATAGGGAGGTTTGTCGGGGCTAGAGGAGGTTACAGAGATAGGGAGGGTTGTAGGGGGCTAGTGGAGGTTACAGAGATAGGGTGGGTTGTCGGGGCTAGAGGAGGTTACAGAGATAGGGAGGGTTGTAGGGGTCTACAGGAGGTTACAGAGATAGGGAGGGTTGTAGGGGCTGCAGGAGGTTACAGAGATAGGGAAGGTTGTAGGGGGTTGGAGGACGTTACAGAGATAGGGTTTTAGGGGGCTAGTGGAGGTTACAGAGATAGGGAGGGTTGTCGGGGCTAGAGGAGGTTACAGAGATAGGGAGGGTTGTAGGGGCTGGAGGAGGTTACAGAGATAGGGAGGGTTGTAGGGGCTGGAGGAGGTTTACAGAGATAGGGAGGTGTGTAGGGGCTGGAGGAGGTTACAGAGATAGGGAGGTTTTGTAGGGGGCTGGAGGAGGTTACAGAGATAGGGAAGGTTGTAGGGGGTTGGAGGACATTACAGAGATAGGGAGGGTTGTAGGGGGGCTAGTGGAGGTTACAGAGATAGGGAGGGGTGTAGGGGCTGGAGGAGGTTACAGAGATAGGGAGGTGTGTAGGGGCTGGAGGAGGTTACAGAGATAGGGAGGGTTGTAGAGGCTGGAGGAGGTTACAGAGGTAGGGAGGGTTGTAGGGGGCTGGAGGAGGTTACAGAGATAGGGAGGGTTGTAGGGGCTGAAGGAGGTTACAGAGATAGGGAGGGTTGTAGGGGCTGGAGGAGGTTACAGAGATAGGGAGGTTTATAGGGGCTGGAGGAGATTACAGAGATAAGGAGGGTTATGGGGGCTGGAGGGGGTTTACAGAGATAGGGAGTGGTGTAGGGGCTGGAGGAGGTTACAGAGATAGGGAGGGGAGTAGGGGCTGGTGGGGGTTTCAGAAATAGGGAGGGTTATAGGTGCTGGAGGAGGTTACAGAGATAGGGAGGGATGTAGGGACTGGCGTAGGTTACAGAGCTAGGGAGGGTTGTAGGGGGCCTGGAGGAGGTTACAGAGATAGGGAGGGTTGTAGGGGCTGGAGGAGGTTACAGAGATAGGGAGGGTTGTAGGGGCTGGAGTAGATTACAGAGATAGGTAGGGTTGTAGGGGCTGGAGGAGGTTACAGAGATAGGGAGGGTTTAGGGGGATGAAGGAGGTTACAGAGATAGGGAGGGGTGTAGGGGGCTGGAGGAGGTTACAGAGATAGGGAGGGGTGTAGGGGCTGGAGGAGATTACAGAGATAGGGAGGGGTTGTAGGGACTGGAGGAGGTTACAGAGATAGGGATTGGTGTATGGGCTGGAGGAGGTTGCAGAGATAGGGAGGGTTGTAGAGGGCTGGATGAGGTTACAGAGATAGGGAGGAGTGTAGGGGCTGGAGGAGGTTACAGAGATAGGGAGGGTTGTAGGGACTGGAGGAGGTTACAGAGATAGGGAGGGCTGTAGGGGCTGGAGGAGGTTACAGAGATAGGTAGGGGTGTAGGGGCTGGAGAATGTTACAGAGATAGGGAGGGTTGTAGGGGGGCTGGAGGAGGTTACAGAGATAGGGAAGGTTGTAGGGGGCTGGAGGAGGTTACAGAGATAGGGAGGGTTGTAGGGGCCTGGAGGTGGTTACAGAGATAGGGAGGGTTGTGGGGGCGAGAGGAGGTTACAGAGATTGTGAGGGTTGTAAGGCTGGAGGAGGTTACAGAGATAGGGAGGGTTGTAGGGGCTGGAGGAGGTTACAGAGGTAGGGAGGGTTGTAGGGCTGGAGGAGGTTACAGAGATAGGGAGGGTTGCAGGGGCTGGAGGAGGTTACAGAGGTAGGGAGGGTTGTAGGGGCTGGAGGAGGTTACAGGGATAGGGAGGGTTGTAGGGGCTGGAGGCGGTTACAGAGACAGGGAGGGTTGTAGGGGGATGAAGGAGGTTACAGAGATAGGGAAGGTTGTAGGGGGCTGGAGGAGGTTACAGAGATAGGGAGTGATGTAGGGGCTGGAGGAGGTTACAGAGATAGGGAGGGTTGTAGGGGCTGGCGGAGTTTACAGAGATAGGGAGGGTTGTAGGGGGCTGGAGGAGGTTACAGAGATAGGGAAGGTTGTTGGAGGCTGGAGGAGGTTACAGAGATAGGGAGGGTTGTAGGGGCTGGAGGAGATTACAGAGATAGGGAGGGTTGTAGGGACTGGAGGAGGTTACAGAGATAGGGAGGGCTGTAGGGGCTGGAGGAGGTTACAGAGATAGGGAGGTGTGTAGGGGCTGGAGGAGGTTACAGAGATAGGGAAGGTTGTAGGACGTTACAGAGATAGGGCGGGTTGTCGGGGCTAGTGGAGGTTACAGAGATAGGGAGGGTTGTAGGGACTGGAGGAGGTTACAGAGATAGGGAGGGTTGTAGGGGCTGGAGGAGGTTACAGAGATAGGGAGGTGTGTAGGGGCTGGAGGAGGTTACAGAGATAGGGAGTTTTGTAGGGGGGCTGGAGGAGGTTACAGAGATAGGGAAGGTTGTAGGGGGGTTGGAGGACGTTACAGAGATAGGGAGGGTTGTAGGGGGCTCGTGGAGGGTTACAGAGATAGGGAGGTTTGTCGGGGCTAGAGGAGGTTACAGAGATAGGGAGGGTTGTAGGGGGCTAGTGGAGGTTACAGAGATAGGGTGGGTTGTCGGGGCTAGAGGAGGTTACAGAGATAGGGAGGGTTGTAGGGGTCTACAGGAGGTTACAGAGATAGGGAGGGTTGTAGGGGCTGCAGGAGGTTACAGAGATAGGGAAGGTTGTAGGGGGTTGGAGGACGTTACAGAGATAGGGTTTTAGGGGGCTAGTGGAGGTTACAGAGATAGGGAGGGTTGTCGGGGCTAGAGGAGGTTACAGAGATAGGGAGGGTTGTAGGGGCTGGAGGAGGTTACAGAGATAGGGAGGGTTGTAGGGGCTGGAGGAGGTTACAGAGATAGGGAGGTGTGTAGGGGCTGGAGGAGGTTACAGAGATAGGGAGGTTTGTAGGGGGCTGGAGGAGGTTACAGAGATAGGGAAGGTTGTAGGGGGTTGGAGGACGTTACAGAGATAGGGGGGGTTGTAGGGGGCTAGTGGAGGTTACAGAGATAGGGAGGGGTGTAGGGGCTGGAGGAGGTTACAGAGATAGGGAGGGGTGTAGGGGCTGGAGGAGATTACAGAGATAGGGAGAGATGTAGGGGCTGGAGGAGGTTACAGAGATAGGGAGGGGTTGTAGGGACTGGAGGGGGTTACAGAGATAGGGATTGGTGTATGGGCTGGAGGAGGTTGCAGAGATAGGGAGGGTTGTAGAGGGCTGGATGAGGTTACAGAGATAGGGAGGAGTGTAGGGGCTGGAGGAGGTTACAGAGATAGGGAGGGTTGTAGGGACTGGAGGAGGTTACAGAGATAGGGAGGGCTGTAGGGGCTGGAGGAGGTTACAGAGATAGGTAGGGGTGTAGGGGCTGGAGAATGTTACAGAGATAGGGAGGGTTGTAGGGGGCTGGAGGACGTTACAGAGATAGGGAAGGTTGTAGGGGGCTGGAGGAGGTTACAGAGATAGGGAGGGTTGTAGGGGCCTGGAGGTGGTTACAGAGATAGGGAGGGTTGTGGGGGCGAGAGGAGGTTACAGAGATTGTGAGGGTTGTAAGGCTGGAGGAGGTTACAGAGATAGGGAGGGTTGTAGGGGCTGGAGGAGGTTACAGAGGTCGGGAGGGTTGTAGGGCTGGAGGAGGTTACAGAGATAGGGAGGGTTGCAGGGGCTGGAGGAGGTTACAGAGGTAGGGAGGGTTGTAGGGGCGGGTGGAGGTTACAGGGATAGGGAGGGGTTGTAGGGGCTGGAGGCGGTTACAGAGATAGGGAGGGTTGTAGGGGGATGAAGGAGGTTACAGAGATAGGGAAGGTTGTAGGGGGCTGGAGGAGGTTACAGAGATAGGGAGTGATGTAGGGGCTGGAGGAGGTTACAGAGATAGGGAGGGTTGTAGGGGCTGGCGGAGGTTTACAGAGATAGGGAGGGTTGTAGGGGGCTGGAGGAGGTTACAGAGATAGGGAAGGTTGTTGGGGGCTGGAGGAGGTTACAGAGATAGGGAGGGTTGTAGGGGCTGGAGGAGATTACAGAGATAGGGAGGGTTGTAGGGACTGGAGGAGGTTACAGAGATAGGGAGGGCTGTAGGGGCTGGAGGAGGTTACAGAGATAGGGATGTGTGTAGGGGCTGGAGGAGGTTACAGAGGTAGGGAAGGTTGTAGGACGTTACAGAGATAGGGAGGGTTGTCGGGGCTAGTGGAGGTTACAGAGATAGGGAGGGTTGTAGGGACTGGAGGAGGTTACAGAGATAGGGCGGGTTGTAGGGGCTGGAGGAGGTTACAGAGATAGGGAGGTGTGTAGGGGCTGGAGGAGGTTACAGAGATAGGGAGTTTTGTAGGGGGCTGGAGGAGGTTACAGAGATAGGGAAGGTTGTAGGGGGTTGGAGGACGTTACAGAGATAGGGAGGGTTGTAGGGGGCTCGTGGAGGTTACAGAGATAGGGAGGTTTGTCGGGCTAGAGGAGGTTACAGAGATAGGGAGGGTTGTAGGGGGCTAGTGGAGGTTACAGAGATAGGGTGGGATTATCGGGGCTAGAGGAGGTTACAGAGATAGGGAGGGTTGTAGGGGTCTACAGGAGGTTACAGAGATAGGGAGGGTTGTAGGGTTGCAGGAGGTTACAGAGATAGGGAAGGTTGTAGGGGGTTGGAGGACGTTACAGAGATAGGGTTTTAGGGGGCTAGTGGAGGTTACAGAGATAGGGAGGGTTGTCGGGGCTAGAGGAGGTTACAGAGATAGGGAGGTTTGTAGGGGCTGGAGGAGGTTACAGAGATAGGGAGGGTTGTAGGGGCTGGAGGAGGTTACAGAGATAGGGAGGTGTGTAGGGGCTGGAGGAGGTTACAGAGATAGGGAGGTTTGTAGGGGGCTGGAGGAGGTTACAGAGATAGGGAAGGTTGTAGGGGGTTGGAGGACATTACAGAGATAGGAGGGTTGTAGGGGGCTAGTGGAGGTTACAGAGATAGGGAGGGGTGTAGGGGCTGGAGGAGGTTACAGAGATAGGGAGGGGTGTAGGGGCTGGAGGAGATTACAGAGATAGGGAGGGTTGTCGGGGCTAGAGGAGGTTACAGAAATAGGGAGGGTTGTAGGGCCTGGAGGAGGTTACAGAGATAGGGAGGGTTGTAGGGGCTGCAGGAGGTTACAGGGGGAAATGAGAGGGGATTTCAAAACGTGGATGAGAATTGGCTAATGGAGGTTTTGCCGGACCGGGAGCCAATGTGGGTCAGCGAGCACGGGACGTGGTGGGGTGGGGGCGGTGGGGTGGGGGTTTTGAGGTGAGGGGGACTGGGTGTGAGTTAGGACGTGGGGAATGCGGAGTGTGGGCTTTGCACTGCTCCCCAAACCTGCCCCCCCCACCCCCATCCACCCCCCCCAACTCTGTGACTGCCCAACATCCAACCTCACCGGCCGAGGGATCCCAGTACCTGGCAAATCCTTGCGGGAGCTCCCCCAGTCCGTACAGCGGGTAGAGATAGGGACTCTTCCCATAGCGTGCCAGTGATTCACTGTACAGCTTGATGCGACTGATGGTTTCCAGGCAAGGCTGTTCCAGATACCTGTCGAGCACAATGATAACGGAGCTGAGCTCGGTCCAACGCAAGTACCCATTCTGCCAGAGTAACTCACCGACGGGCTGAATGGCCTCCATCCATGCTTTCCTGCCCCGATGACCTAACCCACCTCCATTTCTGCCCCCTCGAGCCTGTCGCACAGGAAGTGGAGGCCATTCAGCACCCCTCGCGAGAGCCTGTTACCCAAGAACCTGAACAGGACATCCCCTCCAAAGCCAATATATTTTTCCTGAGTTGCGGGACCCAGAACTGAACGCAGTTATTCCTGCCTGCGCAATTCGTCTCTCAGTGACCTCAGGGCCCAGAATTGAACGCAGTTATTCCAGCTAGCGCAATTAGTCTCTCAGTGACCTCCGGGCCCAGAACTGAATGCAGTTATTCCTGCCTGCGCAGTTAGCCTCTCAGTCTCCTCAAGGCCCAGAACTGAACGCAGTTATTCCCGCCTGCGCAATTAGTCTCTCAGTGACCTCGGGGCCCAGAACTGTCTGCAGTTATTCCCAACTGCGCAATTAGTCTCTCAGTGACCTCAGGGCCCAGAATTGAATGCAGTTATTCCTGCCTGCGCAATTAGTCTCTCAGTGACCTCAGGGCCCAGAACTGAACGCAGTTATTCCCATATGCGCAATTAGTCTCTCAGTGACCTCGGGGCCAGAACTGACCGCAGTTATTCCCAACTGCGCAATTAGTCTCTCAGTGACCTCAGGGCCCAGAATTGAATGCAGTTATTCCTGCCTGCGCAATTAGTCTCTCAGTGACCTCAGGGCCCAGAACTGAACGCAGTTATTCCCATATGCGCAATTAGTCTCTCAGTGACCTCAGGGCCCAGAACTGAACTCAGTTATTCCCGCCTGCGCAATTCGTCCCTCAGTGACCTCAGGGCCCAGAACTGAAAGCAGTTATTCCCGCCTATGCAATTAGTCTCTCAGTGACCTCAGGGCCCAGAACTGAAATCAGTATTCCCGCCTATGCAATTAGTCTCTCAGTGACCTCAGGGCCCAGAATTGAATGCAGTTGTTGCAGTTAGCGCAGTTAGTCTCTCAGTGACCTCAGGGCCCAGAAGTGAACATAGTTATGCCCGTCTGTGCAA
>JANJGN010003315.1:0-47573 GCA_026770705.1 Isurus oxyrinchus
GTGGGAGAGAGAGAGAGAGTGAGTGAGTGTGGGTGAGAGAGTGTGAGTGAGTGTGGGAGAGAGAGAGAGAGACAGTGAGTGAGTGTGGCAGAAAGAGAGAGAGTGAGTGAATGAGTTTGGGAGAGAGAGCAAATGAGTGAGTGTTTGAGAGAGCAAGAGAGAGAGATTGAGTGAGTGTGGGAGAGAGACAGTGGGAGAGAGTGAGCGTGGAAGAGAGAGACTGAGTGAGAGTGGGATAGAGAGTGAGTGAGTATGGGAGAGAGAGTGGTAGTGAGTGAGTGAATGTGGGAGAGAGTGCATGATAGTGAGTGAATGTGGGAAGAGAGTGATTGAGTGTGGGAGAGAGAGAGTGAGTGTGTGTGGGAGAGAGAGAGTGAGTGAGCTTGGGAGAGAGAGTGAGTGAGTGTGGGAGAGAGTGAGAGTGATTGAGTGTTGGAGAGAGAGAGAGAGTGATTGAGGAGACAGAGAGTGTGAGTGATTCTGGGAGAGAGAGAGAGAGAGTGAGTGAGGGTGGGAGAGAGAGAGGGAGAGTGAGTGAGTGTGGGAGAGTGAGAGTGAGTGAGTGTGGGAGAGAGAGAGTGAGTGAGTGTGGGAGAGAGAGAGTGAGTGAGTGTGGGAGAGAGAGAATGAATGAATGTGGGAGAGGGAGAGTGAGAGTGATTTAGTGTGGGAAAGAGAGTGTGAGTGTGGGAGAGAGAGAGAGAATAAGTGAGTGTGGGAGAGAGCGAGAGAGAGAGAGTGATTGAGTGTGGGAGAGAGAGAGTGAGAGTGAGTGAGTGTGGGAGAGAGAGAGTGAGTGAGTGTGGGGGAGAGAGTGAGTGAGTATGGGAGAGAGCCATTGGGAGTGAGTGAGTGAGTGTGGGAGAGAGAGAGTGAGTGAGTGTGGGGGAGAGAGTGAGTGAGTATGGGAGAGAGCCATTGGGAGTGAGTGAGTGAGTGTGGGAGAGAGAGAGTGATATTGAGTGAGTGTGGGAGAGATTGATTGAGTGTGGGAGAGAGAGAGTGAGTGAATGTGGGAGGGAGAGAGTGAGTGAGTTTGGGAGAGAGAGTGAATGAGTGTGGGAGAGAGAGTGAGTGAGTGTGGAAGAGAGAGAGTGAGTGAGTGTGGGAGAGAGTGAGTGAGATTGAGCCAGTGTGGGAGAGAGATTGAGTGAGTGAGTGTGGGAGAGCGAGAGAGAGAGATTGAGTGAGTGAGTGTGGGAGAGAGTGAGAGTGAGAGTGAGTGAGTGCTGGAGAGAGACAGAGAGAGTGAGTGACTGTGGGAGAGAGACAGAGAGAAAGTGAGTGAACGTGGGAGAGAGACAGAGATTGAGTGAGTATGGGAAAGAGAGTGAGTGAGTATGGGAGTGAGAGAGTGAGTGAGTGTAGGAGAGAGAGAGTGAGTGACTGTGGGAGAGAGTGTGATAATGAGTGAGTGTGGGAGAGAGAGAGAGAGTGTGGGATAGAGAGAGAGAGAGGGAGTGAGTGTGGGAGAGAGAGAGAGAGTGAGTGAGTGTGGGAGAGAGAGAGTGAGAGTGAGGAAGTGTGGGAGAGAGAAAGTGGGAGTGAGTGATTGTGGGAGAGAGTGAGCGGGTGTGGGAGAGAGTGAGTGTGTGTGGGAGAGAGAGAGTGAGTGAGTGTGGGAGAGAGAGAGAGAGTGTGTGATTGTGGGAGAGAGAGAGAGAGAGAGTGAGTGTGGGAGAGAGAGAGAGAGTGAGTGAGTGTGGGGGAGAGAGTGTGAGTGAGTGTGGGAGTGAGAGAGAGAGAGTGAGTGAGTGAGTGTGGCAGAGAGAGAGAGAGTGAGTGAGTGAGTTTGGGAGAGAGAGCGAATGAGTGAGTGCTCGAGAGAGCAAGAGAGAGAGATTGAGTGAGTGTGGGAGAGAGACAGTGGGAGTGAGTGAGCGTGGGAGAGAGAGACTGAGTGAGAGTGGGATAGAGAGTGAGTGAGTATGGGAGAGAGAGTGGTAGTGAGTGAGTGAATGTGGGAGAGAGTGCGTGATAGTGAGTGAATGTGGGAAGAGAGTGATTGAGTGTGGGAGAGAGAGAGTGAGTGTGTGTGGGAGAGAGAGAGTGAGTGAGCTTGGGAGAGAGAGTGAGTGTGTGTGGGAGAGAGTGAGAGTGATTGAGTGTTGGAGAGAGAGAGAATGAGTGATTGAGGAGACAGACAGTGTGAGTGATTGTGGGAGAGAGAGAGAGTGAGAGAGGGTGGTAGAGAGAGGGAGAGTGATTGACTGTGGGAGAGAGTGAGCGGGTGTGGGAGAGAGAGATTGATTGAGTGTGGGAGAGAGTGGGTGAGAGTGAGAGAGTGAGTGAGTGAGTCTGGGAGGGAGACAGAGAGACAGTGAGCAAATGTGGGAGAGAGAGAGTGAGTGAGTGTGGGAGAGAGAGAGAGAGTGAGTGAGTGTTGAAGAGGGATTGAGAGAGTTAGTGAGTGTGGAAGAGAGAGAGTGAGAGTCAGTGAGTGTGGGAGAGAGAGAGTGAGTGAATGTGGGAGAGAGAGAATGAGTGCGTGTGGGAGAGAGAGAGAGAGTGAGTGAGTGTGGAAAGAGAGAGAGTGAGTGAGTGTGGGAGAGAGAGATAGAGAGCGAGTGAGTATGGGAGCGAGAGAGAGAGAGAGTGAGTGTGGGAGACAGAGAGAGAGAGAAGGATTGAGTGAGTGTGGGAGAGAGAGAGAGTGATTGAGTATGGGAGAGAGAGAGATAGAGTGTGAGTGAATGTGGGAGAGAGAGAGAGAGTGAGTATGGTAGAGAGAGAGATAGAGAGTGATTGAGTGTGGGAGAGAGAGAGAGAGAGAAGGATTGAGTGAGTCTGGGAGAGAGAGAGAGAGAGGGAGTGAGTGTGGCAGAGAGAATTTGGGCGTGTGAGTATAGGAGAGAGCGAGTGTGTATGCGAGAGAGAGAGTGAGTGAGTGTAGGAGAGAGACAGTGAGTGACTGTGGGAGAGAGTGTGAGAATGAGTGAGTGTGGGAGAGAGAGAGAGAGGGAGTGAGTGTGGGAGAGAGAGAGAGTGAGTGAGTGTGGAAAGAGAGAGAGTGAGTGAGTGCGGGAGAGAGAGATAGAGAGCGAGTGAGTATGGGAGCGAGAGAGATAGAGAGTGAGTGAGTGTTGGAGAGAGAGAGAGAGAGAATGATATAGTGAGTGTGGGAGAGAGAGAGAGAGAGTGATTAAGTATGGGAGAGAGAGAGATAGAGTGTGAGTGAGTGTGGGAGAGAGAGAGAGAGAGAAGGATTGAGTGAGTGTGGGAGAGAGAGAGTGGGAGTGTGTGAGTATAGGAAAGAGAGAGTGAGTGAGTATGGGAGAGAGTGAGTGAGTGTAGGACAGAGAGAGTGAGTGACTGTGGGAGAGAGTGTGAGAATGAGTGAGTGTGGGAGAGAGAGAGAGAGTGTGGGAGAGCGAGAGAGAATAAGTGAGTGTGGGAGAGAGCGAGAGAGAGAGAGTGAGTGAGTGTGGGGGAGAGAGAGTGACAGTGAGTGAGTGTGGGAGAGAGAGAGTGAGTGAGTGTGGGGGAGAGAGTGAGTGAGTATGGGAGAGAGCCATTGGGAGTGAGTGAGTGAGTGTGGGAGAGAGAGAGTGAGTGAGTGTGGGGGAGAGAGTGAGTGAGTATGGGAGAGAGCCATTGGGAGTGAGTGAGTGAGTGTGGGAGAGAGAGAGTGATATTGAGTGAGTGTGGGAGAGATTGATTGAGTGTTGGAGAGAGAGAGTGAGTGAATGTGGGAGGGAGAGAGTGAGTGAGTTTGGGAGAGAGAGTGAATGAGTGTGGGAGAGAGAGTGAGTGAGTGTGGAAGAGAGAGAGTGAGTGAATGTGGGAGAGAGATTGAGAGAGTTAGTGAGTGTGGAAGAGAGAGAGTGAGAGTCAGTGAGTGTGGGAGAGAGAGAGTGAGTGAATGTGGGAGAGAGAGAGAATGAGTGAGTGTGGGAGTGAGAGAGTGAGAGTGAGTGAGTTTGGGAGTGAGAGAGAGAGAGTGATTGAGTGTGGGAGAGAGAGAGAGTGAGCGAGTGTGGGAGAGAGCGAGAGAGAGAGAGAGTGAGTGAGTGTGGGAGAGAAAGAGTGGGAGTGAGTGTGTGTGGGAGAGAGAGAGTGAGTGAGTGTGGGAGAGAGAGTGAGTGAGTGTGGGAGAGAGAGAGTGACAGTGAGTGAGTGTGGGAGAGAGAGAGAGTGACTGTGTGTGGCACAGACTGAGTGAGTGTGGGAGAGAGAGTGAGAGTGTGTGAGTGTGGGAGAGAGACAGACAGAGAGTGAATGAATGTGGGAGAGAGAGAGAGTGTGTGTCAGGGAGATAGAGAGAGACAGAGAGTGTGAGTGAGTGTGGGAGAGAGAGAGTGAGAGTGAGCGAGTTTGGGAGAGAGAGAGAGTGAGTGAGTATGGGAGAGCGAGAGAGAGATTGAGTGAGTGTGGTCAAGAGAGTGTGAGAGTGAGTAAGTGTGGAGAGATAGAGAGTGTGTGAGTGAGTGTGGGAGAGAGAGAGAGAGAGTGAGTGTGGGAGAGAGAAAGTGGGAGTGAGTGATTGTGGGAGAGAGTGAGTGGGTGTGGGAGAGAAAGACTGAGTGAGTGTGGGAGAGAGAGAGTGATTGAGTGTGGGAGAGAGAGAGACAGTGTGTGATTGTGGGGGAGAGAGAGAGAGTGAGTGAGTGTGGGAGAGAGAGAGAGAGTGAGTGTGTGTGGGGGGGAGAGTTGAGTGAGTGTGGGAGAGAGAGAGAGAGACAGTGAGTGAGTGTGGCAGAGAGAGAGAGTGAGTGAGTGAGTGTTCGAGAGAGCAAGAGAGAGAGATTGAGTGAGTGTGGGAGAGAGACAGTGGGAGTGAGTGAGCGTGGGAGAGAGAGACTGAGTGAGAGTGGGATAGAGAGTGACTGAGTATGGGAGAGAGAGTGGTAGTGAGTGAGTGAATGTGGGAGAGAGTGCGTGATACTGAGTGAATGTGGGAGAGAGTGAGAGTGATTGAGTGTTGGAGAGAGAGAGAGTGAGTGATTGAGGAGACAGACAGTGTGAGTGATTGTGGGAGAGAGAGAGAGTGAGTGAGGGTGGTAGAGAGAGGGAGAGTGAGTGACTGTGGGAGAGCGTGAGCGGGTGTGGGAGAGAGTGATTGATTGAGTGTGGGAGAGAGTGGGTGAGAGTGAGAGAGTGAGTGAGTGAGTCTGGGAGGGAGACAGAGAGACAGTGAGCAAATGTGGGAGAGAGAGAGAGTGAGAGAAAGTGTGTGTGAGAGATAGAGAGAGAGAGAGAGTGAGTGAGTGTGGGAGAGAGAGAGAGTGAGTGAGTGTGGGAGAGAGAGAGAAATGAGACAGAGAGCATGAGTGTGAGAGAGAGAGAGAGGGAGTGAGTGAGTGTGGGAGAGAGAGAGTGAGAGTGAGTAAGTGTGGGAGAGAGAAAGTGGGAGTGAGTGATTGTGGGAGAGAGTGAGTGTGTGTGGGAGAGAGAGAGTGAGTGAGTGTGGGAGAGAGAGAGGGAGAGTGAGTCATTGTGGGAGAGAGTGAGCGGGTGTGGTAGAGAGAGATTGATTCAGTGTGGGAGAGAGTGGGTGAGATTGAGAGAGAGAGTGAGTGAGTCTGGGAGAGAGACAGAGAGACAGTGAGCAAATGTGGGAGAGAGAGAGAGTGAGTGAGTGTGGGAGAGAGAGAGACTGAGAGAGAGTGTGTGTGAGAGATAGAGAGAGAGAGAGTGAGTGAGTGTGGGAGAGAGAGAGAGAGAGTGAGTGAGTGTGGGAGAGAGAGAGAGAGTGAGTGAGTGTGGGAGAGAGAGAGTGAGTGAGTGTGGGAGAGAGAGAGTGAGTGAGTGTGGGAGAGAGAGAGATTGAGTGAGTGTGGGAGAGAGAGAATGAATGAATGTGGGAGAGGGAGAGTGAGAGTGATTTAGTGTGGGAGAGAGAGTGTGAGTGTGGGAGAGAGAGAGAGAATAAGTGAGTGTGGGACAGAGCGAGAGAGAGAGAGTGAGTGAGTGTGGGAGAGAGAGAGTGGGAGTGAGTGAGTGTGGGAGAGAGTGAGCAGGTGTGGGCGAGATAGTGTGAGTGTGTGTGGGAGAGAGAGAGTGAGTGAGTGTGGGAGAGAGAGAGAGTGTGTGATTGTGGGAGAGAAAGAGAGAGAGTGAGTGAGTGAGTGTGGGAGAGAGAGAGAGAGTGAGTGAGTGTGGGTGAGAGAGTGTGAGTGAGTGTGGGAGAGAGAGAGAGAGACAGTGAGTGAGTGTGGCAGAAAGAGAGAGAGTGAGTGAATGAGTTTGGGAGAGAGAGCAAATGAGTGAGTGTTTGAGAGAGCAAGAGAGAGAGATTGAGTGAGTGTGGGAGAGAGACAGTGGGAGAGAGTGAGCGTGGAAGAGAGAGACTGAGTGAGAGTGGGATAGAGAGTGAGTGAGTATGGGAGAGAGAGTGGTAGTGAGTGAGTGAATGTGGGAGAGAGTGCATGATAGTGAGTGAATGTGGGAAGAGAGTGATTGAGTGTGGGAGAGAGAGAGTGAGTGTGTGTGGGAGAGAGAGAGTGAGTGAGCTTGGGAGAGAGAGTGAGTGAGTGTGGGAGAGAGTGAGAGTGATTGAGTGTTGGAGAGAGAGAGAGAGTGATTGAGGAGACAGAGAGTGTGAGTGATTCTGGGAGAGAGAGAGAGAGAGTGAGTGAGGGTGGGAGAGAGAGAGGGAGAGTGAGTGAGTGTGGGAGAGTGAGAGTGAGTGAGTGTGGGAGAGAGAGAGTGAGTGAGTGTGGGAGAGAGAGAGTGAGTGAGTGTGGGAGAGAGAGAATGAATGAATGTGGGAGAGGGAGAGTGAGAGTGATTTAGTGTGGGAAAGAGAGTGTGAGTGTGGGAGAGAGAGAGAGAATAAGTGAGTGTGGGAGAGAGCGAGAGAGAGAGAGTGATTGAGTGTGGGAGAGAGAGAGTGAGAGTGAGTGAGTGTGGGAGAGAGAGAGTGAGTGAGTGTGGGGGAGAGAGTGAGTGAGTATGGGAGAGAGCCATTGGGAGTGAGTGAGTGAGTGTGGGAGAGAGAGAGTGAGTGAGTGTGGGGGAGAGAGTGAGTGAGTATGGGAGAGAGCCATTGGGAGTGAGTGAGTGAGTGTGGGAGAGAGAGAGTGATATTGAGTGAGTGTGGGAGAGATTGATTGAGTGTGGGAGAGAGAGAGTGAGTGAATGTGGGAGGGAGAGAGTGAGTGAGTTTGGGAGAGAGAGTGAATGAGTGTGGGAGAGAGAGTGAGTGAGTGTGGAAGAGAGAGAGTGAGTGAGTGTGGGAGAGAGTGAGTGAGATTGAGCGAGTGTGGGAGAGAGAGAGAGTGAGTGAGTGTGGGAGAGCGAGAGAGAGAGATTGAGTGAGTGAGTGTGGGAGAGAGTGAGAGTGAGAGTGAGTGAGTGCTGGAGAGAGACAGAGAGAGTGAGTGACTGTGGGAGAGAGACAGAGAGAAAGTGAGTGAACGTGGGAGAGAGACAGAGATTGAGTGAGTATGGGAAAGAGAGTGAGTGAGTATGGGAGTGAGAGAGTGAGTGAGTGTAGGAGAGAGAGAGTGAGTGACTGTGGGAGAGAGTGTGAGAATGAGTGAGTGTGGGAGAGAGAGAGAGAGTGTGGGATAGAGAGAGAGAGAGGGAGTGAGTGTGGGAGAGAGAGAGAGAGTGAGTGAGTGTGGGAGAGAGAGAGTGAGAGTGAGGAAGTGTGGGAGAGAGAAAGTGGGAGTGAGTGATTGTGGGAGAGAGTGAGCGGGTGTGGGAGAGAGTGAGTGTGTGTGGGAGAGAGAGAGTGAGTGAGTGTGGGAGAGAGAGAGAGAGTGTGTGATTGTGGGAGAGAGAGAGAGAGAGAGTGAGTGTGGGAGAGAGAGAGAGAGTGAGTGAGTGTGGGGGAGAGAGTGTGAGTGAGTGT
The DNA here is from genome assembly GCA_026770705.1 of Isurus oxyrinchus. Taxonomy (NCBI): domain Eukaryota; kingdom Metazoa; phylum Chordata; class Chondrichthyes; order Lamniformes; family Lamnidae; genus Isurus; species Isurus oxyrinchus. Next base: position 7,799 of record JANJGN010003315.1, read on the forward strand.
GGGAGTGAGAGAGAGAGAGTGAGTGAGTGAGTGTGGCAGAGAGAGAGAGAGTGAGTGAGTGAGTTTGGGAGAGAGAGCGAATGAGTGAGTGCTCGAGAGAGCAAGAGAGAGAGATTGAGTGAGTGTGGGAGAGAGACAGTGGGAGTGAGTGAGCGTGGGAGAGAGAGACTGAGTGAGAGTGGGATAGAGAGTGAGTGAGTATGGGAGAGAGAGTGGTAGTGAGTGAGTGAATGTGGGAGAGAGTGCGTGATAGTGAGTGAATGTGGGAAGAGAGTGATTGAGTGTGGGAGAGAGAGAGTGAGTGTGTGTGGGAGAGAGAGAGTGAGTGAGCTTGGGAGAGAGAGTGAGTGTGTGTGGGAGAGAGTGAGAGTGATTGAGTGTTGGAGAGAGAGAGAATGAGTGATTGAGGAGACAGACAGTGTGAGTGATTGTGGGAGAGAGAGAGAGTGAGAGAGGGTGGTAGAGAGAGGGAGAGTGATTGACTGTGGGAGAGAGTGAGCGGGTGTGGGAGAGAGAGATTGATTGAGTGTGGGAGAGAGTGGGTGAGAGTGAGAGAGTGAGTGAGTGAGTCTGGGAGGGAGACAGAGAGACAGTGAGCAAATGTGGGAGAGAGAGAGTGAGTGAGTGTGGGAGAGAGAGAGAGAGTGAGTGAGTGTTGAAGAGGGATTGAGAGAGTTAGTGAGTGTGGAAGAGAGAGAGTGAGAGTCAGTGAGTGTGGGAGAGAGAGAGTGAGTGAATGTGGGAGAGAGAGAATGAGTGCGTGTGGGAGAGAGAGAGAGAGTGAGTGAGTGTGGAAAGAGAGAGAGTGAGTGAGTGTGGGAGAGAGAGATAGAGAGCGAGTGAGTATGGGAGCGAGAGAGAGAGAGAGTGAGTGTGGGAGACAGAGAGAGAGAGAAGGATTGAGTGAGTGTGGGAGAGAGAGAGAGTGATTGAGTATGGGAGAGAGAGAGATAGAGTGTGAGTGAATGTGGGAGAGAGAGAGAGAGTGAGTATGGTAGAGAGAGAGATAGAGAGTGATTGAGTGTGGGAGAGAGAGAGAGAGAGAAGGATTGAGTGAGTCTGGGAGAGAGAGAGAGAGAGGGAGTGAGTGTGGCAGAGAGAATTTGGGCGTGTGAGTATAGGAGAGAGCGAGTGTGTATGCGAGAGAGAGAGTGAGTGAGTGTAGGAGAGAGACAGTGAGTGACTGTGGGAGAGAGTGTGAGAATGAGTGAGTGTGGGAGAGAGAGAGAGAGGGAGTGAGTGTGGGAGAGAGAGAGAGTGAGTGAGTGTGGAAAGAGAGAGAGTGAGTGAGTGCGGGAGAGAGAGATAGAGAGCGAGTGAGTATGGGAGCGAGAGAGATAGAGAGTGAGTGAGTGTTGGAGAGAGAGAGAGAGAGAATGATATAGTGAGTGTGGGAGAGAGAGAGAGAGAGTGATTAAGTATGGGAGAGAGAGAGATAGAGTGTGAGTGAGTGTGGGAGAGAGAGAGAGAGAGAAGGATTGAGTGAGTGTGGGAGAGAGAGAGTGGGAGTGTGTGAGTATAGGAAAGAGAGAGTGAGTGAGTATGGGAGAGAGTGAGTGAGTGTAGGACAGAGAGAGTGAGTGACTGTGGGAGAGAGTGTGAGAATGAGTGAGTGTGGGAGAGAGAGAGAGAGTGTGGGAGAGCGAGAGAGAATAAGTGAGTGTGGGAGAGAGCGAGAGAGAGAGAGTGAGTGAGTGTGGGGGAGAGAGAGTGACAGTGAGTGAGTGTGGGAGAGAGAGAGTGAGTGAGTGTGGGGGAGAGAGTGAGTGAGTATGGGAGAGAGCCATTGGGAGTGAGTGAGTGAGTGTGGGAGAGAGAGAGTGAGTGAGTGTGGGGGAGAGAGTGAGTGAGTATGGGAGAGAGCCATTGGGAGTGAGTGAGTGAGTGTGGGAGAGAGAGAGTGATATTGAGTGAGTGTGGGAGAGATTGATTGAGTGTTGGAGAGAGAGAGTGAGTGAATGTGGGAGGGAGAGAGTGAGTGAGTTTGGGAGAGAGAGTGAATGAGTGTGGGAGAGAGAGTGAGTGAGTGTGGAAGAGAGAGAGTGAGTGAGTGTGGGAGAGAGTGAGTGAGATTGAGCGAGTGTGGGAGAGAGAGAGAGTGAGTGAGTGTGGGAGAGCGAGAGAGAGAGATTGAGTGAGTGAGTGTGGGAGAGAGTGAGAGTGAGAGTGAGTGAGTGCTGGAGAGAGACAGAGAGAGTGAGTGACTGTGGGAGAGAGACAGAGAGAAAGTGAGTGAACGTGGGAGAGAGACAGAGATTGAGTGAGTATGGGAAAGAGAGTGAGTGAGTATGGGAGTGAGAGAGTGAGTGAGTGTAGGAGAGAGAGAGTGAGTGACTGTGGGAGAGAGTGTGAGAATGAGTGAGTGTGGGAGAGAGAGAGAGAGTGTGGGATAGAGAGAGAGAGAGGGAGTGAGTGTGGGAGAGAGAGAGAGAGTGAGTGAGTGTGGGAGAGAGAGAGTGAGAGTGAGGAAGTGTGGGAGAGAGAAAGTGGGAGTGAGTGATTGTGGGAGAGAGTGAGCGGGTGTGGGAGAGAGTGAGTGTGTGTGGGAGAGAGAGAGTGAGTGAGTGTGGGTGAGAGAGAGAGAGTGTGTGATTGTGGGAGAGAGAGAGAGAGAGTGAGTGAGTGTGGGAGAGAGAGAGAGAGTGAGTGAGTGTGGGGGAGAGAGTGTGAGTGAGTGTGGGAGTGAGAGAGAGAGAGTGAGTGAGTGAGTGTGGCAGAGAGAGAGAGAGTGAGTGAGTGAGTTTGGGAGAGAGAGCGAATGAGTGAGTGCTCGAGAGAGCAAGAGAGAGAGATTGAGTGAGTGTGGGAGAGAGACAGTGGGAGTGAGTGAGCGTGGGAGAGAGAGACTGAGTGAGAGTGGGATAGAGAGTGAGTGAGTATGGGAGAGAGAGTGGTAGTGAGTGAGTGAATGTGGGAGAGAGTGCGTGATAGTGAGTGAATGTGGGAAGAGAGTGATTGAGTGTGGGAGAGAGAGAGTGAGTGTGTGTGGGAGAGAGAGAGTGAGTGAGCTTGGGAGAGAGAGTGAGTGTGTGTGGGAGAGAGTGAGAGTGATTGAGTGTTGGAGAGAGAGAGAATGAGTGATTGAGGAGACAGACAGTGTGAGTGATTGTGGGAGAGAGAGAGAGTGAGTGAGGGTGGTAGAGAGAGGGAGAGTGATTGACTGTGGGAGAGAGTGAGCGGGTGTGGGAGAGAGAGATTGATTGAGTGTGGGAGAGAGTGGGTGAGAGTGAGAGAGTGAGTGAGTGAGTCTGGGAGGGAGACAGAGAGACAGTGAGCAAATGTGGGAGAGAGAGAGTGAGTGAGTGTGGGAGAGAGAGAGAGAGTGAGTGAGTGTTGAAGAGGGATTGAGAGAGTTAGTGAGTGTGGAAGAGAGAGAGTGAGAGTCAGTGAGTGTGGGAGAGAGAGAGTGAGTGAATGTGGGAGAGAGAGAATGAGTGCGTGTGTGGGAGAGAGAGAGAGTGAGTGAGTGTGGAAAGAGAGAGAGTGAGTGAGTGTGGGAGAGAGAGATAGAGAGCGAGTGAGTATGGGAGCGAGAGAGAGAGAGAGTGAGTGTGGGAGACAGAGAGAGAGAGAAGGATTGAGTGAGTGTGGGAGAGAGAGAGAGTGATTGAGTATGGGAGAGAGAGAGATAGAGTGTGAGTGAATGTGGGAGAGAGAGAGAGAGTGAGTATGGTAGAGAGAGAGATAGAGAGTGATTGAGTGTGGGAGAGAGAGAGAGAGAGAAGGATTGAGTGAGTCTGGGAGAGAGAGAGAGAGAGGGAGTGAGTGTGGCAGAGAGAATTTGGGCGTGTGAGTATAGGAGAGAGCGAGTGTGTATGCGAGAGAGAGAGTGAGTGAGTGTAGGAGAGAGACAGTGAGTGACTGTGGGAGAGAGTGTGAGAATGAGTGAGTGTGGGAGAGAGAGAGAGAGGGAGTGAGTGTGGGAGAGAGAGAGAGTGAGTGAGTGTGGAAAGAGAGAGAGTGAGTGAGTGCGGGAGAGAGAGATAGAGAGCGAGTGAGTATGGGAGCGAGAGAGATAGAGAGTGAGTGAGTGTTGGAGAGAGAGAGAGAGAGAATGATATAGTGAGTGTGGGAGAGAGAGAGAGAGAGTGATTAAGTATGGGAGAGAGAGAGATAGAGTGTGAGTGAGTGTGGGAGAGAGAGAGAGAGAGAAGGATTGAGTGAGTGTGGGAGAGAGAGAGTGGGAGTGTGTGAGTATAGGAAAGAGAGAGTGAGTGAGTATGGGAGAGAGTGAGTGAGTGTAGGACAGAGAGAGTGAGTGACTGTGGGAGAGAGTGTGAGAATGAGTGAGTGTGGGAGAGAGAGAGAGAGTGTGGGAGAGCGAGAGAGAGAGGGAGTGAGTGTGGGAGAGAGAGGGAGAGTGAGTGAGTGTGGGAGAGAGAGAGAGTGAGTGAGTGTGGGAGAGAGAGATAGAGAGAGAGAGAGACAGTGCGTGAATGTGGGAGAGAGAGAGACTGTGTGTGTGGGAGATAGAGAGAGACAGAGAGAGTGCGAGTGTGGGAGAGAGAGAGAGATATTTAGTGAGTGTCGGGGAGAGAGAGAGGGTCAGTGAGTGTGGGAGAGAGAGAGAGCGAGTGTTTGAGTGTGGGAGAGAGAGAGAGAGTGAGTGAGTCTGGGAGAGAGAGAGAGAGTGAGTGAATGTGGGAGAGAGAGAGAGAGGTGTGTGTGTGGGAGATAGAGAGAGAGAGTCTGAGTGTGGCAGAGAGAGAGAGAGATTGAGTGATTGTGTGAGAGAGAGAGAGAGAGAGAGAGTGAGTCAGTATGGGAGAGAGAGAGCAAGCATGTGATTGTGGGAGAGAGAGCGAGCGAGTAATTGTGAGAGAGAGAGAGAGCGAGGGAGTATGGGAGAGAGAGAGCGAGGGAGTGTGGGAGAGAGAGATTGATTGAGTGAGTGTGGCAGAGAGAGAGTGAGAGTGAGTGAGTGTGGGAGAGAGAGAGAGTGTGTGAGTGTGAGAGAGAGAGAGAGAGAGAGTGAGTGAGTGGGAGAGAGAGAGAGAGTGAGAGAGTGTGGAAGAGAGAGAGAGATACAGTGAGTGAGTATGTGAGTGAGAGAGTGAGAGTGAGTGAGTGTGGGAGAGTGAGAGTGAGTGAGTGTGGGAGAGAGAGAGTGAGTGAGTGTAGGAGAGAGAGAGTGAGTGAGTGGGGGAGAAAGAGAATGAGTGAATGTGGGAGAGGGAGAGTGAGAGTGATTGAGTGTGGGAGAGAGAGAGAGTGAGTGAGTGTGGGAGAGAGAGAGAGAATAAGTGAGTGTGGGAGAGAGCGAGAGAGAGAGAGTGAGTGAGTGTGGGGGAGAGAGAGTGACAGTGAGTGAGTGTGGGAGAGAGAGAGTGAGTGAGTGTGGGGGAGAGAGTGAGTGAGTATGGGAGAGAGCCATTGGGATTGAGTGAGTGAGTGTGGGAGAGTGAGAGTGATATTGAGTGAGTGTGGGAGAGAGAGAGTGAGTGAATGTGGGAGAGAGAAAGTGAGTGAGTTTGGGAGAGAGAGAGTGAGTGAGTGTGGGAGAGAGTGAGTGAGATTGAGCGAGTGTGGGAGAGAGAGAGAGTGAGTGAGTGTGGGAGAGCGAGAGAGAGAGTTTGAGTGAGTGAGCGTGGGAGAGAGTGAGAGTGAGAGTGAGTGAGTGTTGGAGAGAGACAGAGAGAGTGAGTGACTGTGGGAGAGAGACAGAGAGAAAGTGAGTGAACGTGGGAGAGAGACAGAGATTGAGTGAGTATGGGAAAGAGAGAGAGTGAGTGAGTATGGGAGAGAGAGAGTGAGTGAGTGTAGGAGAGAGAGAGTGAATGACTGTGGGAGAGAGTGTGAGAATGAGTGAGTGTGGGAGAGAGAGAGAGCGAGTGTTTGAGTGTGGGAGAGAGAGAGAGTGAGTGAGTGTGAAAGAGAGACAGCGAACGAGTGAGTGTGGGAGAGCAAGAGAGAGAGAGTGTTAGTGAGTGAGTGTGGGAGAGAGAGATAGAGATAGAGAGAGTGTGAGTGTGGGAGAGAGAGAATGAGAGAGAGTGAGTGAGTGTGGGAGAGAGAGAGTGAGAGTGATTGAGTGTGGGAGAGAGAGAGTGGAAGTGAGTGAGCGTGGGAGTGAGAGTGAGCGAGGGTGGGAGACAGAGAGAGTGATTGAGTGTGGCAGAGAGAGAGAGAGTGAGTGAGTGTGGGGGAGAGAGAGAGAGTTTGAGTTTGGGAGAGAGAGTGAGAGTGAGATTGTGAGTGTGGGAGAGAGAGATAGAGTGAGTGATTGCGGGAGAGAGAGTGAGTGAGTGTGGGAGAGAGAGAGAGTGATTGAGTGTTGGAGAGAGAGAGAGTGAGTGAATGTGGGAGAGAGATTGAGAGAGTTAGTGAGTGTGGAAGAGAGAGAGTGAGAGTCAGTGAGTGTGGGAGAGAGAGAGTGAGTGAATGTGGGAGAGAGAGAGAATGAGTGAGTGTGGGAGTGAGAGAGTGAGAGTGAGTGAGTTTGGGAGTGAGAGAGAGAGAGTGATTGAGTGTGGGAGAGAGAGAGAGTGAGCGAGTGTGGGAGAGAGCGAGAGAGAGAGAGAGTGAGTGAGTGTGGGAGAGAAAGAGTGGGAGTGAGTGTGTGTGGGAGAGAGAGAGTGAGTGAGTGTGGGAGAGAGAGTGAGTGAGTGTGGGAGAGAGAGAGTGACAGTGAGTGAGTGTGGGAGAGAGAGAGAGTGACTGTGTGTGGCACAGACTGAGTGACTGTGGGAGAGAGAGTGAGAGTGTGTGAGTGTGGGAGAGAGACAGACAGAGAGTGAATGAATGTGGGAGAGAGAGAGAGTGTGTGTCAGGGAGATAGAGAGAGACAGAGAGTGTGAGTGAGTGTGGGAGAGAGAGAGTGAGAGTGAGCGAGTTTGGGAGAGAGAGAGAGTGAGTGAGTATGGGAGAGCGAGAGAGAGATTGAGTGAGTGTGGTCAAGAGAGTGTGAGAGTGAGTAAGTGTGGAGAGATAGAGAGTGTGTGAGTGAGTGTGGGAGAGAGAGAGAGAGAGTGAGTGTGGGAGAGAGAAAGTGGGAGTGAGTGATTGTGGGAGAGAGTGAGTGGGTGTGGGAGAGAAAGACTGAGTGAGTGTGGGAGAGAGAGAGTGATTGAGTGTGGGAGAGAGAGAGACAGTGTGTGATTGTGGGGGAGAGAGAGAGAGTGAGTGAGTGTGTGTGGGGGGGAGAGTTGAGTGAGTGTGGGAGAGAGAGAGAGAGACAGTGAGTGAGTGTGGCAGAGAGAGAGAGTGAGTGAGTGAGTGTTCAAGAGAGCAAGAGAGAGAGATTGAGTGAGTGTGGGAGAGAGACAGTGGGAGTGAGTGAGCGTGGGAGAGAGAGACTGAGTGAGAGTGGGATAGAGAGTGACTGAGTATGGGAGAGAGAGTGGTAGTGAGTGAGTGAATGTGGGAGAGAGTGCGTGATAGTGAGTGAATGTGGGAGAGAGTGAGAGTGATTGAGTGTTGGAGAGAGAGAGAGTGAGTGATTGAGGAGACAGACAGTGTGAGTGATTGTGGGAGAGAGAGAGAGTGAGTGAGGGTAGTAGAGAGAGGGAGAGTGAGTGACTGTGGGAGAGAGTGAGCGGGTGTGGGAGAGAGAGATTGATTGAGTGTGGGAGAGAGTGGGTGAGAGTGAGAGAGTGAGTGAGTGAGTCTGGGAGGGAGACAGAGAGACAGTGAGCAAATGTGGGAGAGAGAGAGAGTGAGTGAGTGTGGGATGAGAGAGAGAGAGTGAGTGAGTGTGGGAGAGAGAGAGAAATCAGACAGAGAGCCTGAGTGTGAGAGAGAGAGGGAGGGAGTGAGTGAGTGTGGGAGAGAGAGAGAGTGAGTGAGTGTGGGAGAGAGAGAGAAATGAGACAGAGAGCATGAGTGTGAGAGAGAGAGAGAGGGAGTGAGTGAGTGTGGGAGAGAGAGAGTGAGAGTGAGTAAGTGTGGGAGAGAGAAAGTGGGAGTGAGTGATTGTGGGAGAGAGTGAGCGGGTGTGGGAGAGAGAGAGTGAGTGTGTGTGGGAGAGAGAGAGTGAGTGAGTGTGGGAGAGAGAGAGGGAGAGTGAGTCATTGTGGGAGAGAATGAGCGGGTGTGGTAGAGAGAGATTGATTCAGTGTGGGAGAGAGTGGGTGAGATTGAGAGAGAGAGTGAGTGAGTCTGGGAGAGAGACAGAGAGACAGTGAGCAAATGTGGGAGAGAGAGAGAGTGAGTGAGTGTGGGAGAGAGAGAGACTGAGAGAGAGTGTGTGTGAGAGATAGAGAGAGAGAGAGTGAGTGAGTGTGGGAGAGAGAGAGAGAGAGTGAGTGAGTGTGGGAGAGAGAGAGGGAGTGAGTGTGGGAGAGAGAGAGTGAGTGAGTGTGGGAGAGAGAGAGAGTGAGTGAGTGTGGGAGAGAGAGAATGAATGAATGTGGGAGAGGGAGAGTGAGAGTGATTTAGTGTGGGAGAGAGAGTGTGAGTGTGGGAGAGAGAGAGAGAGAGTGAGTGAGTGTGGGAGAGAGAGAGTGAGTGAGTGTGGGAGAGAGAGTGTGAGTGAGTGTGGGAGAGAGAGAGAGAGAGTGAGTGAGTGTGGGAGAGAGAGAGTGAGTGAGTGTGGGAGAGAGAGAGTGAGTGAGTGTGGGAGAGAGAGAGAGTGAATGAGTGTGGGAGAGAGAGAATGAATGAATGTGGGAGAGGGAGAGTGAGAGTGATTTAGTGTGGGAGAGAGAGTGTGAGTGTGGGAGAGAGAGAGAGAATAAGTGAGTGTGGGAGAGAGCGAGAGAGAGAGAGTGAGTGAGTGTGGGAGAGAGAGAGTGGGAGTGAGTGAGTGTGGGAGAGAGTGAGCAGGTGTGGGAGAGATAGTGTGAGTGTGTGTGGGAGAGAGAGAGTGAGTGAGTGTGGGAGAGAGAGAGAGAGTGTGTGATTGTGGGAGAGAAAGAGAGAGAGTGAGTGAGTGAGTGTGGGAGAGAGAGAGAGAGTGAGTGAGTGTGGGTGAGAGAGTGTGAGTGAGTGTGGGAGAGAGAGAGAGAGACAGTGAGTGAGTGTGGCAGAAAGAGAGAGAGTGAGTGAATGAGTTTGGGAGAGAGAGCAAATGAGTGAGTGTTTGAGAGAGCAAGAGAGAGAGATTGAGTGAGTGTGGGAGAGAGACAGTGGGAGTGAGTGAGCGTGGAAGAGAGAGACTGAGTGAGAGTGGGATAGAGAGTGAGTGAGTATGGGAGAGAGAGTGGTAGTGAGTGAGTGAATGTGGGAGAGAGTGCATGATAGTGAGTGAATGTGGGAAGAGAGTGATTGAGTGTGGGAGAGAGAGAGTGAGTGTGTGTGGGAGAGAGAGAGTGAGTGAGCTTGAGAGAGAGAGTGAGTGAGTGTGGGAGAGAGTGAGAGTGATTGAGTGTTGGAGAGAGAGAGAGAGTGATTGAGGAGACAGAGATTGTGAGTGATTCTGGGAGAGAGAGAGAGAGAGTGAGTGAGGGTGGGAGAGAGAGAGGGAGAGTGAGTGAGTGTGGGAGAGAGAGAGTGAGTGAGTGTGGGAGAGAGAGAGTGAGTGAGTGTGGGAGAGAGAGAGTGAGTGAGTGTGGGAGAGAGAGAATGAATGAATGGGGGAGAGGGAGAGTGAGAGTGATTTAGTGTGGGAGAGAGAGTGTGAGTGTGGGAGAGAGAGAGAGAATAAGTGAGTGTGGGAGAGAGCGAGAGAGAGAGAGTGATTGAGTGTGGGAGAGAGAGAGTGAGAGTGAGTGAGTGTGGGAGAGAGAGAGTGAGTGAGTGTGGGGGAGAGAGTGAGTGAGTATGGGAGAGAGCCATTGGGAGTGAGTGAGTGAGTGTGGGAGAGAGAGAGTGATATTGAGTGAGTGTGGGAGAGATTGATTGAGTGTGGGAGAGAGAGAGTGAGTGAATGTGGGAGGGAGAGAGTGAGTGAGTTTGGGAGAGAGAGTGAATGAGTGTGGGAGAGAGAGTGAGTGAGTGTGGAAGAGAGAGAGTGAGTGAGTGTGGGAGAGAGTGAGTGAGATTGAGCGAGTGTGGGAGAGAGAGAGAGTGAGTGAGTGTGGGAGAGCGAGAGAGAGAGATTGAGTGAGTGAGTGTGGGAGAGAGTGAGAGTGAGAGTGAGTGAGTGTTGGAGAGAGACAGAGAGAGTGAGTGACTGTGGGAGAGAGACAGAGAGAAAGTGAGTGAACGTGGGAGAGAGACAGAGATTGAGTGAGTATGGGAAAGAGAGTGAGTGAGTATGGGAGTGAGAGAGTGAGTGAGTGTAGGAGAGAGAGAGTGAGTGACTGTGGGAGAGAGTGTGAGAATGAGTGAGTGTGGGAGAGAGAGAGAGTGTGTGGGAGAGAGAGAGAGGGAGTGAGTGTGGGAGAGAGAGAGTGAGTGAGTGTGGGAGAGAGAGAGTGAGAGTGAGGAAGTGTGGGAGAGAGAAAGTGGGAGTGAGTGATTGTGGGAGAGAGTGAGCGGGTGTGGGAGAGAGTGAGTGTGTGTGGGAGAGAGAGAGTGAGTGAGTGTGGGAGAGAGAGAGAGAGTGTGTGATTGTGGGAGAGAGAGAGAGAGTGAGTGAGTGTGGGAGAGAGAGAGAGAGTGAGTGAGTGTGGGGGAGAGAGTGTGAGTGAGTGTGGGAGTGAGAGAGAGAGAGTGAGTGAGTGAGTGTGGCAGAGAGAGAGAGAGTGAGTGAGTGAGTTTGGGAGAGAGAGCGAATGAGTGAGTGCTCGAGAGAGCAAGAGAGAGAGATTGAGTGAGTGTGGGAGAGAGACAGTGGGAGTGAGTGAGCGTGGGAGAGAGAGACTGAGTGAGAGTGGGATAGAGAGTGAGTGAGTATGGGAGAGAGAGTGGTAGTGAGTGAGTGAATGTGCTAGAGAGTGCGTGATAGTGAGTGAATGTGGGAAGAGAGTGATTGAGTGTGGGAGAGAGAGAGTGAGTGTGTGTGGGAGAGAGAGAGTGAGTGAGCTGGGGAGAGAGAGTGAGTGTGTGTGGGAGAGAGTGAGAGTGATTGAGTGTTGGAGAGAGAGAGAATGAGTGATTGAGGAGACAGACAGTGTGAGTGATTGTGGGAGAGAGAGAGAGTGAGTGAGGGTGGTAGAGAGAGGGAGAGTGAGTGAGTTTTGAAGAGGGATTGAGAGAGTTAGTGAGTGTGGAAGAGAGAGAGTGAGAGTCAGTGAGTGTGGGAGAGAGAGAGTGAGGGAATGTGGGAGAGAGAGAATGAGTGCGTGTGGGAGAGAGAGAGAGAGTGAGTGAGTGTGGAAAGAGAGAGAGTGAGTGAGTGTGGGAGAGAGAGATAGAGAGCGAGTGAGTATGGGAGCGAGAGAGAGAGAGAGTGAGTGTGGGAGACAGAGAGAGAGAGAAGGATTGAGTGAGTGTGGGAGAGAGAGAGAGTGATTTAATATGGGAGAGAGAGAGATAGAGTGTGAGTGAATGTGGGAGAGAGAGAGAGAGTGAGTATGGTAGAGAGAGATAGAGATTGAGTGAGTGTGGGAGAGAGAGAGAGAGAGAAGGATTGAGTGAGTCTGGGAGAGAGAGAGAGAGAGGGAGTGAGTGTGGCAGAGAGAATTTGGGCGTGTGAGTATAGGAGAGAGTGAGTGGGTATGCGAGAGAGAGAGTGAGTGAGTGTAGGAGAGAGACAGTGAGTGACTGTGAGAGAGAGTGTGAGAATGAGTGAGTGTGGGAGAGAGAGAGAGAGGGAGTGAGTGTGGGAGAGAGAGAGAGTGAGTGAGTGTGGAAAGAGAGAGAGTGAGTGAGTGTGGGAGAGAGAGATAGAGAGCGAGTTAGTATGGGAGCGAGAGAGATAGAGAGTGAGTGAGTGTTGGAGAGAGAGAGAGAGAGAGAATGATATAGTGAGTGTGGGAGAGAGAGAGAGAGTGATTAAGTATGGGAGAGAGAGAGATAGAGTGTGAGTGAGTGAGGGAGAGAGAGAGAGAGAGAAGGATTGAGTGAGTGTGGGAGAGAGAGAGAGAGAGTGAGTCAGTGAGTGTGGGAGATAGAGAGTGGGAGTGTGTGAGTATAGGAGAGAGAGAGTGAGTGAGTATGGGAGAGAGTGAGTGAGTGTAGGACAGAGAGAGTGAGTGACTGTGGGAGAGAGTGTGAGAATGAGTGAGTGTGGGAGAGAGAGAGAGAGTGTGGGAGAGCGAGAGAGAGAGGGAGTGAGTGTGGGAGAGAGAGGGAGAGTGAGTGAGTGTGGGAGAGAGAGAGAGTGAGTGAGTGTGGGAGAGAGAGATAGAGAGAGAGAGAGACAGTGCGTGAATGTGGGAGAGAGAGAGAGTGTGTGTGTGAGAGATAGAGAGAGACAGAGAGAGTGCGAGTTTGGGAGAGAGAGAGAGATATTTAGTGAGTGTCGGGGAGAGAGAGAGGGTCAGTGAGTGTGGGAGATAGAGAGAGCGAGTGTTTGAGTGTGGGAGAGAGAGATTGATTGAGTGAGTGTGGCAGAGAGAGAGTGAGAGTGAGTGAGTGTGGGAGAGAGAGAGAGTGTGTGAGTGTGAGAGAGAGAGAGAGAGAGAGTGAGAGAGTGGGAGAGAGAGAGAGAGTGAGAGAGTGTGGAAGAGAGAGAGATACAGTGAGTGAGTATGTGAGTGAGAGAGTGAGAGTGAGTGAGTGTGGGAGAGTGAGAGTGAGTGAGAGTGGGAGAGAGAGAGTGAGTGAGTGTGGGAGAGAGAGAGTGAGTGAGTGGGGGAGAAAGAGAATGAGTGAATGTGGGAGAGGCAGAGTGAGAGTGATTGAGTGTGGGAGAGAGAGAGAGTGAGTGAGTGTGGGAGAGAGAGAGAGAATAAGTGAGTGTGGGAGAGAGCGAGAGAGAGAGAGTGAGTGAGTGTGGGGGAGAGAGAGTGACAGTGAGTGAGTGTGGGAGAGAGAGAGTGAGTGAGTGTGGGGGAGAGAGTGAGTGAGTATGGGAGAGAGCCATTGGGATTGAGTGAGTGAGTGTGGGAGAGTGAGAGTGATATTGAGTGAGTGTGGGAGAGAGTGAGTGAATGTGGGAGAGAGAAAGTGAGTGAGTTTGGGAGAGAGAGAGTGAGTGAGTGTGGGAGAGAGTGAGTGAGATTGAGCGAGTGTGGGAGAGAGAGAGAGTGAGTGAGTGTGGGAGAGCGAGAGAGAGAGTTTGAGTGAGTGAGCGTGGGAGAGAGTGAGAGTGAGAGTGAGTGAGTGTTGGAGAGAGACAGAGAGAGTGAGTGACTGTGGGAGAGAGACAGAGAGAAAGTGAGTGAACGTGGGAGAGAGACAGAGATTGAGTGAGTATGGGAAAGAGAGAGAGTGAGTGAGTATGGGAGAGAGAGAGTGAGTGAGTGTAGGAGAGAGAGAGTGAGTGACTGTGGGAGAGAGTGTGAGAATGAGTGAGTGTGGGAGAGAGAGAGAGCGAGTGTTTGAGTGTGGGAGAGAGAGAGAGTGAGTGAGTGTGGGAGAGAGACAGCGAACGAGTGAGTGTGGGAGAGCAAGAGAGAGAGAGTGTTAGTGAGTGAGTGTGGGAGAGAGAGATAGAGATAGAGAGAGTGTGAGTGTGGGAGAGAGAGTGAGAGAGAGTGAGTGAGTGTGGGAGAGAGAGAGTGAGAGTGAGTGAGTGTGGGAGAGAGAGAGTGGAAGTGAGTGAGCGTGGGAGAGAGAGTGAGCGAGGGTGGGAGACAGAGAGAGTGATTGAGTGTGGCAGAGAGAGAGAGAGTGAGTGAGTGTGGGGGAGAGAGAGAGAGTTTGAGTTTGGGAGAGAGAGTGAGAGTGAGATTGTGAGTGTGGGAGAGAGAGATAGAGTGAGTGATTGCGGGAGAGAGAGTGAGTGAGTGTGGGAGAGAGAGAGAGTGATTGAGTGTTGGAGAGAGAGAGAGTGAGTGAATGTGGGAGAGAGATTGAGAGAGTTAGTGAGTGTGGAAGAGAGAGAGTGAGAGTCAGTGAGTGTGGGAGAGAGAGAGTGAGTGAATGTGGGAGAGAGAGAGAATGAGTGAGTGTGGGAGTGAGAGAGTGAGAGTGAGTGAGTTTGGGAGTGAGAGAGAGAGAGTGATTGAGTGTGGGAGAGAGAGAGAGTGAGCGAGTGTGGGAGAGAGCGAGAGAGAGAGAGAGTGAGTGAATGTGGGAGAGAAAGAGTGGGAGTGAGTGTGTGTGGGAGAGAGAGAGTGAGTGAGTGTGGGAGAGAGAGTGAGTGAGTGTGGGAGAGAGAGAGTGACAGTGAGTGAGTGTGGGAGAGAGAGAGAGTGACTGTGTGTGGCACAGACTGAGTGAGTGTGGGAGAGAGAGTGAGAGTGTGTGAGTGTGGGAGAGAGACAGACAGAGAGTGAATGAATGTGGGAGAGAGAGAGAGTGTGTGTCAGGGAGATAGAGAGAGACAGAGAGTGTGAGTGAGTGTGGGAGAGAGAGAGTGAGAGTGAGCGAGTTTGGGAGAGAGAGAGAGTGAGTGAGTATGGGAGAGCGAGAGAGAGATTGAGTGAGTGTGGTCAAGAGAGTGTGAGAGTGAGTAAGTGTGGAGAGATAGAGAGTGTGTGAGTGAGTGTGGGAGAGAGAGAGAGAGTGAGTGTGGGAGAGAGAAAGTGGGAGTGAGTGATTGTGGGAGAGAGTGAGTGGGTGTGGGAGAGAAAGACTGAGTGAGTGTGGGAGAGAGAGAGTGATTGAGTGTGGGAGAGAGAGAGACAGTGTGTGATTGTGGGGGAGAGAGAGAGAGTGAGTGAGTGTGGGAGAGAGAGAGAGAGTGAGTGTGTGTGGGGGGGAGAGTTGAGTGAGTGTGGGAGAGAGAGAGAGAGACAGTGAGTGAGTGTGGCAGAGAGAGAGAGTGAGTGAGTGAGTGTTCGAGAGAGCAAGAGAGAGAGATTGAGTGAGTGTGGGAGAGAGACAGTGGGAGTGAGTGAGCGTGGGAGAGAGAGACTGAGTGAGAGTGGGATAGAGAGTGACTGAGTATGGGAGAGAGAGTGGTAGTGAGTGAGTGAATGTGGGAGAGAGTGCGTGATACTGAGTGAATGTGGGAGAGAGTGAGAGTGATTGAGTGTTGGAGAGAGAGAGAGTGAGTGATTGAGGAGACAGACAGTGTGAGTGATTGTGGGAGAGAGAGAGAGTGAGTGAGGGTGGTAGAGAGAGGGAGAGTGAGTGACTGTGGGAGAGAGTGAGCGGGTGTGGGAGAGAGAGATTGATTGAGTGTGGGAGAGAGTGGGTGAGAGTGAGAGAGTGAGTGAGTCTGGGAGGGAGACAGAGAGACAGTGAGCAAATGTGGGAGAGAGAGAGAGTGAGTGAGTGTGGGAGAGAGAGAGAGTGAGAGAAAGTGTGTGTGAGAGATAGAGAGAGAGAGAGAGTGAGTGAGTGTGGGAGAGAGAGAGAGTGAGTGAGTGTAGGAGAGAGAGAGAAATGAGACAGAGAGCATGAGTGTGAGAGAGAGAGAGAGGGAGTGAGTGAGTGTGGGAGAGAGAGAGTGAGAGTGAGTAAGTGTGGGAGAGAGAAAGTGGGAGTGAGTGATTGTGGGAGAGAGTGAGTGTGTGTGGGAGAGAGAGAGTGAGTGTGTGTGGGAGAGAGAGAGTGAGTGAGTGTGGGAGAGAGAGAGGGAGAGTGAGTCATTGTGGGAGAGAATGAGCGGGTGTGGTAGAGAGAGATTGATTCAGTGTGGGAGAGAGTGGGTGAGATTGAGAGAGAGAGTGAGTGAGTCTGGGAGAGAGACAGAGAGACAGTGAGCAAATGTGGGAGAGAGAGAGAGTGAGTGAGTTGTGGGAGAGAGAGAGACTGAGAGAGAGTGTGTGTGAGAGATAGAGAGAGAGAGAGTGAGTGAGTGTGGGAGAGAGAGAGAGAGAGTGAGTGAGTGTGGGAGAGAGAGTGAGTGAGTGTGGGAGAGAGAGAGTGAGTGAGTGTGGGAGAGAGAGAGAGTGAGTGAGTGTGGGAGAGAGAGAATGAATGAATGTGGGAGAGGGAGAGTGAGAGTGATTTAGTGTGGGAGAGAGAGTGTGAGTGTGGGAGAGAGAGAGAGAATAAGTGAGTGTGGGAGAGAGCGAGAGAGAGAGAGTGAGTGAGTGTGGGAGAGAGAGAGTGGGAGTGAGTGAGTGTGGGAGAGAGTGAGCAGGTGTGGGAGAGATAGTGTGAGTGTGTGTGGGAGAGAGAGAGTGAGTGAGTGTGGGAGAGAGAGAGAGAGTGTGTGATTGTGGGAGAGAAAGAGAGAGAGTGAGTGAGTGAGTGTGGGAGAGAGAGTGAGAGTGAGTGAGTGTGGGTGAGAGAGTGTGAGTGAGTGTGGGAGAGAGAGAGAGAGACAGTGAGTGACTGTGGCAGAAAGAGAGAGAGTGAGTGAATGAGTTTGGGAGAGAGAGCAAATGAGTGAGTGTTTGAGAGAGCAAGAGAGAGAGATTGAGTGAGTGTGGGAGAGAGACAGTGGGAGTGAGTGAGCGTGGAAGAGAGAGACTGAGTGAGAGTGGGATAGAGAGTGAGTGAGTATGGGAGAGAGAGTGGTAGTGAGTGAGTGAATGTGGGAGAGAGTGCATGATAGTGAGTGAATGTGGGAAGAGAGTGATTGAGTGTGGGAGAGAGAGAATGAGTGTGTGTGGGAGAGAGAGAGTGAGTGAGCTTGAGAGAGAGAGTGAGTGAGTGTGGGAGAGAGTGAGAGTGATTGAGTGTTGGAGAGAGAGAGAGAGTGATTGAGGAGACAGAGAGTGTGAGTGATTCTGGGAGAGAGAGAGAGAGAGTGAGTGAGGGTGGGAGAGAGAGAGGGAGAGTGAGTGAGTGTGGGAGAGTGAGAGTGAGTGAGTGTGGGAGAGAGAGAGTGAGTGAGTGTGGGAGAGAGAGAGTGAGTGAGTGTGGGAGAGAGAGAATGAATGAATGTGGGAGAGGGAGAGTGAGAGTGATTTAGTGTGGGAGAGAGAGTGTGAGTGTGGGAGAGAGAGAGAGAATAAGTGAGTGTGGGAGAGATCGAGAGAGAGAGAGTGATTGAGTGTGGGAGAGAGAGAGTGAGAGTGAGTGAGTGTGGGAGAGAGAGAGTGAGTGAGTGTGGGGGAGAGAGTGAGTGAGTATGGGAGAGAGCCATTGGGAGTGAGTGAGTGAGTGTGGGAGAGAGAGAGTGATATTGAGTGAGTGTGGGAGAGATTGATTGAGTGTGGGAGAGAGAGAGTGAGTGAATGTGGGAGGGAGAGAGTGAGTGAGTTTGGGAGAGAGAGTGAATGAGTGTGGGAGAGAGAGTGAGTGAGTGTGGAAGAGAGAGAGTCAGTGAGTGTGGGAGAGAGAGAGAGAGAGAGTGAGTGAGTGAGTGTGGCAGAGAGAGAGAGAGTGAGTGAGTGAGTTTGGGAGAGAGAGCGAATGAGTGAGTGCTCGAGAGAGCAAGAGAGAGAGATTGAGTGAGTGTGGGAGAGAGACAGTGGGAGTGAGTGAGCGTGGGAGAGAGAGACTGAGTGAGAGTGGGATAGAGAGTGAGTGAGTATGGGAGAGAGAGTGGTAGTGAGTGAGTGAATGTGGGAGAGAGTGCGTGATAGTGAGTGAATGTGGGAAGAGAGTGATTGAGTGTGGGAGAGAGAGAGTGAGTGTGTGTGGGAGAGAGAGAGTGAGTGAGCTTGGGAGAGAGAGTGAGTGTGTGTGGGAGAGAGTGAGAGTGATTGAGTGTTGGAGAGAGAGAGAATGAGTGATTGAGGAGACAGACAGTGTGAGTGATTGTGGGAGAGAGAGAGAGTGAGTGAGGGTGGTAGAGAGAGGGAGAGTGAGTGACTGTGGGAGAGAGTGAGCGGGTGTGGGAGAGAGAGATTGATTGAGTGTGGGAGAGAGTGGGTGAGAGTGAGAGAGTGAGTGAGTGAGTCTGGGAGGGAGACAGAGAGACAGTGAGCAAATGTGGGAGAGAGAGAGTGAGTGAGTGTGGGAGAGAGAGAGAGTGAGAGAGAGTGTGTGTGAGAGATAGAGAGAGAGAGAGAGTGAGTGAGTGTGGGAGAGAGAGAGAGAGAGTGAGTGAGTGTTGAAGAGGGATTGAGAGAGTTAGTGAGTGTGGAAGAGAGAGAGTGAGAGTCAGTGAGTGTGGGAGAGAGAGAGTGAGTGAATGTGGGAGAGAGAGAATGAGTGCGTGTGGGAGAGAGAGAGAGAGTGAGTGAGTGTGGAAAGAGAGAGAGTGAGTGAGTGTGGGAGAGAGAGATAGAGAGCGAGTGAGTATGGGAGCGAGAGAGAGAGAGAGTGAGTGTGGGAGACAGAGAGAGAGAGAAGGATTGAGTGAGTGTGGGAGAGAGAGAGAGTGATTGAGTATGGGAGAGAGAGAGATAGAGTGTGAGTGAATGTGGGAGAGAGAGAGAGAGTGAGTATGGTAGAGAGAGAGATAGAGAGTGAGTGAGTGTGGGAGAGAGAGAGAGAGAGAAGGATTGAGTGAGTCTGGGAGAGAGAGAGAGAGAGTGATTAAGTATGGGAGAGAGAGAGATAGAGTGTGAGTGAGTGTGGGAGAGAGAGAGAGAGAGAAGGATTGAGTGAGTGTGGGAGAGAGAGAGAGAGAGTGAGTCAGTGAGTGTGGGAGAGAGAGAGTGGGAGTGTGTGAGTATAGGAGAGAGAGAGTGAGTGAGTATGGGAGAGAGTGAGTGAGTGTAGGACAGAGAGAGTGAGTGACTGTGGGAGAGAGTGTGAGAATGAGTGAGTGTGGGAGAGAGAGAGAGAGTGTGGGAGAGCGAGAGAGAGAGGGAGTGAGTGTGGGACAGAGAGGGAGAGTGAGTGAGTGTGGGAGAGAGAGAGAGTGAGTGAGTGTGGGAGAGAGAGATAGAGAGAGAGAGAGACAGTGCGTGAATGTGGGAGAGAGAGAGAGTGTGTGTGTGGGAGATAGAGAGAGACAGAGAGAGTGCGAGTGTGGGAGAGAGAGAGAGATATTTAGTGAGTGTCGGGGAGAGAGAGAGGGTCAGTGAGTGTGGGAGAGAGAGAGAGCGAGTGTTTGAGTGTGGGAGAGAGAGAGAGAGTGAGTGAGTTTGGGAGAGAGAGAGAGAGTGAGTGAATGTGGGAGAGAGAGAGAGAGTGTGTGTGTGGGAGATAGAGAGAGAGAGTCTGAGTGTGGCAGAGAGAGAGAGAGATTGAGTGATTGTGTGAGAGAGAGAGAGAGAGAGAGTGAGTCAGTATGGGAGAGAGAGAGCAAGCATGTGATTGTGGGAGAGAGAGCGAGCGAGTAATTGTGAGAGAGAGAGAGAGCGAGGGAGTATGGGAGAGAGAGAGCGAGGGAGTGTGGGAGAGAGAGATTGATTGAGTGAGTGTGGCAGAGAGAGAGTGAGAGTGAGTGAGTGTGGGAGAGAGAGAGAGTGTGTGAGTGTGAGAGAGAGAGAGAGAGAGAGTGAGTGAGTGGGAGAGAGAGAGAGAGTGAGAGAGTGTGGAAGAGAGAGAGAGATACAGTGAGTGAGTATGTGAGTGAGAGAGTGAGAGTGAGTGAGTGTGGGAGAGTGAGAGTGAGTGAGTGTGGGAGAGAGAGAGTGAGTGAGTGTGGGAGAGAGAGAGTGAGTGAGTGGGGGAGAAAGAGAATGAGTGAATGTGGGAGAGGGAGAGTGAGAGTGATTGAGTGTGGGAGAGAGAGAGAGTGAGTGAGTGTGGGAGAGAGAGAGAGAATAAGTGAGTGTGGGAGAGAGCGAGAGAGAGAGAGTGAGTGAGTGTGGGGGAGAGAGAGTGACAGTGAGTGAGTGTGGGAGAGAGAGAGTGAGTGAGTGTGGGGGAGAGAGTGAGTGAGTATGGGAGAGAGCCATTGGGATTGAGTGAGTGAGTGTGGGAGAGTGAGAGTGATATTGAGTGAGTGTGGGAGAGAGAGAGTGAGTGAATGTGGGAGAGAGAAAGTGAGTGAGTTTGGGAGAGAGAGAGTGAGTGAGTGTGGGAGAGAGTGAGTGAGATTGAGCGAGTGTGGGAGAGAGAGAGAGTGAGTGAGTGTGGGAGAGCGAGAGAGAGAGTTTGAGTGAGTGAGCGTGGGAGAGAGTGAGAGTGAGAGTGAGTGAGTGTTGGAGAGAGACAGAGAGAGTGAGTGACTGTGGGAGAGAGACAGAGAGAAAGTGAGTGAACGTGGGAGAGAGACAGAGATTGAGTGAGTATGGGAAAGAGAGAGAGTGAGTGAGTATGGGAGAGAGAGAGTGAGTGAGTGTAGGAGAGAGAGAGTGAGTGACTGTGGGAGAGAGTGTGAGAATGAGTGAGTGTGGGAGAGAGAGAGAGCGAGTGTTTGAGTGTGGGAGAGAGAGAGAGTGAGTGAGTGTGGGAGAGAGACAGCGAACGAGTGAGTGTGGGAGAGCAAGAGAGAGAGTGTGTTAGTGAGTGAGTGTGGGAGAGAGAGATAGAGATAGAGAGAGTGTGAGTGTGGGAGAGAGAGAGTGAGAGAGTGAGTGAGTGTGGGAGAGAGAGAGTGAGAGTGAGTGAGTGTGGGAGAGAGAGAGTGGAAGTGAGTGAGCGTGGGAGAGAGAGTGAGCGAGGGTGGGAGACAGAGAGAGTGATTGAGTGTGGCAGAGAGAGAGAGAGTGAGTGAGTGTGGGGGAGAGAGAGAGAGTTTGAGTTTGGGAGAGAGAGTGAGAGTGAGATTGTGAGTGTGGGAGAGAGAGATAGAGTGAGTGATTGCGGGAGAGAGAGTGAGTGAGTGTGGGAGAGAGAGAGAGTGATTGAGTGTTGGAGAGAGAGAGAGTGAGTGAATGTGGGAGAGAGATTGAGAGAGTTAGTGAGTGTGGAAGAGAGAGAGTGAGAGTCAGTGAGTGTGGGAGTGAGAGAGTGAGTGAGCTTGGGAGAGAGAGTGAGTGTGTGTGGGAGAGAGTGAGAGTGATTGAGTGTTGGAGAGAGAGAGAATGAGTGATTGAGGAGACAGACAGTGTGAGTGATTGTGGGAGAGAGAGAGAGTGAGTGAGGGTGGTAGAGAGAGAGAGAGTGAGTGACTGTGGGAGAGAGTGAGCGGGTGTGGGAGAGAGAGATTGATTGAGTGTGGGAGAGAGTGGGTGAGAGTGAGAGAGTGAGTGAGTGAGTCTGGGAGGGAGACAGAGAGACAGTGAGCAAATGTGGGAGAGAGAGAGTGAGTGAGTGTGGGAGAGAGAGAGAGTGAGAGAGAGTGTGTGTGAGAGATAGAGAGAGAGAGAGAGTGAGTGAGTGTGGGAGAGAGAGAGAGAGAGTGAGTGAGTGTTGAAGAGGGATTGAGAGAGTTAGTGAGTGTGGAAGAGAGAGAGTGAGAGTCAGTGAGTGTGGGAGAGAGAGAGTGAGTGAATGTGGGAGAGAGAGAATGAGTGCGTGTGGGAGAGAGAGAGAGAGTGAGTGAGTGTGGAAAGAGAGAGAGTGAGTGAGTGTGGGAGAGAGAGATAGAGAGCGAGTGAGTATGGGAGCGAGAGAGAGAGAGAGTGAGTGTGGGAGACAGAGAGAGAGAGAAGGATTGAGTGAGTGTGGGAGAGAGAGAGAGTGATTGAGTATGGGAGAGAGAGAGATAGAGTGTGAGTGAATGTGGGAGAGAGAGAGAGAGTGAGTATGGTAGAGAGAGAGATAGAGAGTGAGTGAGTGTGGGAGAGAGAGAGAGAGAGAAGGATTGAGTGAGTCTGGGAGAGAGAGAGAGAGAAGGAGTGAGTGTGGCAGAGAGAATTTGGGCGTGTGAGTATAGGAGAGAGCGAGTGTGTATGCGAGAGAGAGAGTGAGTGAGTGTAGGAGAGAGACAGTGAGTGACTGTGGGAGAGAGTGTGAGAATGAGTGAGTGTGGGAGAGAGAGAGAGAGGGAGTGAGTGTGGGAGAGAGAGAGAGTGAGTGAGTGTGGAAAGAGAGAGAGTGAGTGAGTGTGGGAGAGAGAGATAGAGAGCGAGTGAGAATGGGAGCGAGAGAGATAGAGAGTGAGTGAGTGTTGGAGAGAGAGAGAGAGAGAGAATGATATAGTGAGTGTGGGAGAGAGAGAGAGAGAGTGATTAAGTATGGGAGAGAGAGAGATAGAGTGTGAGTGAGTGTGGGAGAGAGAGAGAGAGAGAAGGATTGAGTGAGTGTGGGAGAGAGAGAGAGAGAGTGAGTCAGTGAGTGTGGGAGAGAGAGAGTGGGAGTGTGTGAGTATAGGAGAGAGAGAGTGAGTGAGTATGGGAGAGAGTGAGTGAGTGTAGGACAGAGAGAGTGAGTGACTGTGGGAGAGAGTGTGAGAATGAGTGAGTGTGGGAGAGAGAGAGAGAGTGTGGGAGAGCGAGAGAGAGAGGGAGTGAGTGTGGGACAGAGAGGGAGAGTGAGTGAGTGTGGGAGAGAGAGAGAGTGAGTGAGTGTGGGAGAGAGAGATAGAGAGAGAGAGAGACAGTGCATGAATGTGGGAGAGAGAGAGAGTGTGTGTGTGGGAGATAGAGAGAGACAGAGAGAGTGCGAGTGTGGGAGAGAGAGAGAGATATTTAGTGAGTGTCGGGGAGAGAGAGAGGGTCAGTGAGTGTGGGAGAGAGAGAGAGCGAGTGTTTGAGTGTGGGAGAGAGAGAGAGAGTGAGTGAGTTTGGGAGAGAGAGAGAGAGTGAGTGAATGTGGGAGAGAGAGAGAGAGTGTGTGTGTGGGAGATAGAGAGAGAGAGTCTGAGTGTGGCAGAGAGAGAGAGAGATTGAGTGATTGTGTGAGAGAGAGAGAGAGAGAGAGTGAGTCAGTATGGGAGAGAGAGAGCAAGCATGTGATTGTGGGAGAGAGAGCGAGCGAGTAATTGTGAGAGAGAGAGAGAGCGAGGGAGTATGGGAGAGAGAGAGCGAGGGAGTGTGGGAGAGAGAGATTGATTGAGTGAGTGTGGCAGAGAGAGAGTGAGAGTGAGTGAGTGTGGGAGAGAGAGAGAGTGTGTGAGTGTGAGAGAGAGAGAGAGAGAGAGTGAGTGAGTGGGAGAGAGAGAGAGAGTGAGAGAGTGTGGAAGAGAGAGAGAGATACAGTGAGTGAGTATGTGAGTGAGAGAGTGAGAGTGAGTGAGTGTGGGAGAGTGAGAGTGAGTGAGTGTGGGAGAGAGAGAGTGAGTGAGTGTGGGAGAGAGAGAGTGAGTGAGTGGGGGAGAAAGAGAATGAGTGAATGTGGGAGAGGGAGAGTGAGAGTGATTGAGTGTGGGAGAGAGAGAGAGTGAGTGAGTGTGGGAGAGAGAGAGAGAATAAGTGAGTGTGGGAGAGAGCGAGAGAGAGAGAGTGAGTGAGTGTGGGGGAGAGAGAGTGACAGTGAGTGAGTGTGGGAGAGAGAGAGTGAGTGAGTGTGGGGGAGAGAGTGAGTGAGTATGGGAGAGAGCCATTGGGATTGAGTGAGTGAGTGTGGGAGAGTGAGAGTGATATTGAGTGAGTGTGGGAGAGAGAGAGTGAGTGAATGTGGGAGAGAGAAAGTGAGTGAGTTTGGGAGAGAGAGAGTGAGTGAGTGTGGGAGAGAGTGAGTGAGATTGAGCGAGTGAGGGAGAGAGAGAGAGTGAGTGAGTGTGGGAGAGCGAGAGAGAGAGTTTGAGTGAGTGAGCGTGGGAGAGAGTGAGAGTGAGAGTGAGTGAGTGTTGGAGAGAGACAGAGAGAGTGAGTGACTGTGGGAGAGAGACAGAGAGAAAGTGAGTGAACGTGGGAGAGAGACAGAGATTGAGTGAGTATGGGAAAGAGAGAGAGTGAGTGAGTATGGGAGAGAGAGAGTGAGTGAGTGTAGGAGAGAGAGAGTGAGTGACTGTGGGAGAGAGTGTGAGAATGAGTGAGTGTGGGAGAGAGAGAGAGCGAGTGTTTGAGTGTGGGAGAGAGAGAGAGTGAGTGAGTGTGGGAGAGAGACAGCGAACGAGTGAGTGTGGGAGAGCAAGAGAGAGAGAGTGTTAGTGAGTGAGTGTGGGAGAGAGAGATAGAGATAGAGAGAGTGTGAGTGTGGGAGAGAGAGAGTGAGAGAGAGTGAGTGAGTGTGGGAGAGAGAGAGTGAGAGTGAGTGAGTGTGGGAGAGAGAGAGTGGAAGTGAGTGAGCGTGGGAGAGAGAGTGAGCGAGGGTGGGATAGAGAGAGTGATTGAGTGTGGGAGAGAGAGAGAGTGAGTGACTGTGGGGGAGAGAGAGAGAGTTTGAGTTTGGGAGAGAGAGTGAGAGTGAGATTGTGAGTGTGGGAGAGAGAGATAGAGTGAGTGATTGCGGGAGAGAGAGTGAGTGAGTGTGGGAGAGAGAGAGAGTGATTGAGTGTTGGAGAGAGAGAGAGTGAGTGAATGTGGGAGAGAGATTGAGAGAGTTAGTGAGTGTGGAAGAGAGAGAGTGAGAGTCAGTGAGTGTGGGAGAGAGAGAGTGAGTGAATGTGGGAGAGAGAGAGAATGAGTGAGTGTGGGAGTGAGAGAGTGAGAGTGAGTTAGTTTGGGAGTGTGAGAGAGAGAGTGATTGAGTGTGGGAGAGAGAGAGAGTGAGCGAGTGTGGGAGAGAGCGAGAGAGAGAGAGAGTGAGTGAGTGTGGGAGAGAAAGAGTGGGAGTGAGTGTGTGTGGGAGAGAGAGAGTGAGTGAGTGTGGGAGTGAGAGAGTGAGTGAGTGTGGGAGAGAGAGAGTGACAGTGAGTGAGTGTGGGAGAGAGAGAGAGTGACTGTGTGTGGCACAGACTGAGTGACTGTGGGAGAGAGAGTGAGAGTGTGTGAGTGTGGGAGAGAGACAGACAGAGAGTGAATGAATGTGGGAGAGAGAGAGAGTGTGTGTCAGGGAGATAGAGAGAGACAGAGAGTGTGAGTGAGTGTGGGAGAGAGAGAGTGAGAGTGAGCGAGTTTGGGAGAGAGAGAGAGTGAGTGAGTATGGGAGAGCGAGAGAGAGATTGAGTGAGTGTGGTCAAGAGAGTGTGAGAGTGAGTAAGTGTGGAGAGATAGAGAGTGTGTGAGTGAGTGTGGGAGAGAGAGAGAGAGAGTGAGTGTGGGAGAGAGAAAGTGGGAGTGAGTGATTGTGGGAGAGAGTGAGTGGGTGTGGGAGAGAAAGACTGAGTGAGTGTGGGAGAGAGAGAGTGATTGAGTGTGGGAGAGAGAGAGACAGTGTGTGATTGTGGGGGAGAGAGAGAGAGTGAGTGAGTGTGGGAGAGAGAGAGAGAGTGAGTGTGTGTGGGGGGGAGAGTTGAGTGAGTGTGGGAGAGAGAGAGAGAGACAGTGAGTGAGTGTGGCAGAGAGAGAGAGTGAGTGAGTGAGTGTTCGAGAGAGCAAGAGAGAGAGATTGAGTGAGTGTGGGAGAGAGACAGTGGGAGTGAGTGAGCGTGGGAGAGAGAGACTGAGTGAGAGTGGGATAGAGAGTGACTGAGTATGGGAGAGAGAGTGGTAGTGAGTGAGTGAATGTGGGAGAGAGTGCGTGATAGTGAGTGAATGTGGGAGAGAGTGAGAGTGATTGAGTGTTGGAGAGAGAGAGAGTGAGTGATTGAGGAGACAGACAGTGTGAGTGATTGTGGGAGAGAGAGAGAGTGAGTGAGGGTGGTAGAGAGAGGGAGAGTGAGTGACTGTGGGAGAGAGTGAGCGGGTGTGGGAGAGAGAGATTGATTGAGTGTGGGAGAGAGTGGGTGAGAGTGAGAGAGTGAGTGAGTGAGTCTGGGAGGGAGACAGAGAGACAGTGAGCAAATGTGGGAGAGAGAGAGAGTGAGTGAGTGTGGGAGAGAGAGAGAGTGAGAGAAAGTGTGTGTGAGAGATAGAGAGAGAGAGAGAGTGAGTGAGTGTGGGAGAGAGAGAGAGTGAGTGAGTGTGGGAGAGAGAGAGAAATGAGACAGAGAGCATGAGTGTGAGAGAGAGAGAGAGGGAGTGAGTGAGTGTGGGAGAGAGAGAGTGAGAGTGAGTAAGTGTGGGAGAGAGAAAGTGGGAGTGAGTGATTGTGGGAGAGAGTGAGCGGGTGTGGGAGAGAGAGAGTGAGTGTGTGTGGGAGAGAGAGAGTGAGTGAGTGTGGGAGAGAGAGAGGGAGAGTGAGTCATTGTGGGAGAGAATGAGCGGGTGTGGTAGAGAGAGATTGATTCAGTGTGGGAGAGAGTGGGTGAGATTGAGAGAGAGAGTGAGTGAGTCTGGGAGAGAGACAGAGAGACAGTGAGCAAATGTGGGAGAGAGAGAGAGTGAGTGAGTGTGGGAGAGAGAGAGACTGAGAGAGAGTGTGTGTGAGAGATAGAGAGAGAGAGAGTGAGTGAGTGTGGGAGAGAGAGAGAGAGAGTGAGTGAGTGTGGGAGAGAGAGAGTGAGTGAGTGTGGGAGAGAGAGAGTGAGTGAGTGTGGGAGAGAGAGAGAGTGAGTGAGTGTGGGAGAGAGAGAATGAATGAATGTGGGAGAGGGAGAGTGAGAGTGATTTAGTGTGGGAGAGAGAGTGTGAGTGTGGGAGAGAGAGAGAGAATAAGTGAGTGTGGGAGAGAGCGAGAGAGAGAGAGTGAGTGAGTGTGGGAGAGAGAGAGTGGGAGTGAGTGAGTGTGGGAGAGAGTGAGCAGGTGTGGGAGAGATAGTGTGAGTGTGTGTGGGAGAGAGAGAGTGAGTGAGTGTGGGAGAGAGAGAGAGAGTGTGTGATTGTGGGAGAGAAAGAGAGAGAGTGAGTGAGTGAGTGTGGGAGAGAGAGAGAGAGTGAGTGAGTGTGGGTGAGAGAGTGTGAGTGAGTGTGGGAGAGAGAGAGAGAGACAGTGAGTGAGTGTGGCAGAAAGAGAGAGAGTGAGTGAATGAGTTTGGGAGAGAGAGCAAATGAGTGAGTGTTTGAGAGAGCAAGAGAGAGAGATTGAGTGAGTGTGGGAGAGAGACAGTGGGAGTGAGTGAGCGTGGAAGAGAGAGACTGAGTGAGAGTGGGATAGAGAGTGAGTGAGTATGGGAGAGAGAGTGGTAGTGAGTGAGTGAATGTGGGAGAGAGTGCATGATAGTGAGTGAATGTGGGAAGAGAGTGATTGAGTGTGGGAGAGAGAGAGTGAGTGTGTGTGGGAGAGAGAGAGTGAGTGAGCTTGAGAGAGAGAGTGAGTGAGTGTGGGAGAGAGTGAGAGTGATTGAGTGTTGGAGAGAGAGAGAGAGTGATTGAGGAGACAGAGAGTGTGAGTGATTCTGGGAGAGAGAGAGAGAGAGTGAGTGAGGGTGGGTGAGAGAGAGGGAGAGTGAGTGAGTGTGGGAGAGTGAGAGAGAGTGAGTGTGGGAGAGAGAGAGTGAGTGAGTGTGGGAGAGAGAGAGTGAGTGAGTGTGGGAGAGAGAGAATGAATGAATGTGGGAGAGGGAGAGTGAGAGTGATTTAGTGTGGGAGAGAGAGTGTGAGTGTGGGAGAGAGAGAGAGAATAAGTGAGTGTGGGAGAGAGCGAGAGAGAGAGAGTGATTGAGTGTGGGAGAGAGAGAGTGAGAGTGAGTGAGTGTGGGAGAGAGAGAGTGAGTGAGTGTGGGGGAGAGAGTGAGTGAGTATGGGAGAGAGCCATTGGGAGTGAGTGAGTGAGTGTGGGAGAGAGAGTGATATTGAGTGAGTGTGGGAGAGATTGATTGAGTGTGGGAGAGAGAGAGTGAGTGAATGTGGGAGGGAGAGAGTGAGTGAGTTTGGGAGAGAGAGTGAATGAGTGTGGGAGAGAGAGTGAGTGAGTGTGGAAGAGAGAGAGTGAATGAGTGTGGGAGAGAGTGAGTGAGATTGAGCGAGTGTGGGAGAGAGAGAGAGTGAGTGAGTGTGGGAGAGCGAGAGAGAGAGATTGAGTGAGTGAGTGTGGGAGAGAGTGAGAGTGAGAGTGAGTGAGTGTTGGAGAGAGACAGAGAGAGTGAGTGACTGTGGGAGAGAGACAGAAAGAAAGTGAGTGAACGTGGGAGAGAGACAGAGATTGAGTGAGTATGGGAAAGAGAGTGAGTGAGTATGGGAGTGAGAGAGTGAGTGAGTGGAGGAGAGAGAGAGTGAGTGACTGTGGGAGAGAGTGTGAGAATGAGTGAGTGTGGGAGAGAGAGAGAGAGTGTGGGAGAGAGAGAGAGAGAGGGAGTGAGTGTGGGAGAGAGAGAGTGAGTGAGTGTGGGAGAGAGAGAGCGAGAGTGAGGAAGTGTGGGAGAAAGAAAGTGGGAGTGAGTGATTGTGGGAGAGAGTGAGCGGGTGTGGGAGAGAGAGTGTGAGTGTGTGTGGGAGAGAGAGAGTGAGTGAGTGTGGGAGAGAGAGAGAGAGTGTGTGATTGTGGGAGAGAGAGAGAGAGTGAGTGAGTGTGGGAGAGAGAGAGAGAGTGAGTGAGTGTGGGGGAGAGAGTGTGAGTGAGTGTGGGAGTGAGAGAGAGAGAGTGAGTGAGTGAGTGTGGCAGAGAGAGAGAGAGTGAGTGAGTGAGTTTGGGAGAGAGAGCGAATGAGTGAGTGCTCGAGAGAGCAAGAGAGAGAGATTGAGTGAGTGTGGGAGAGAGACAGTGGGAGTGAGTGAGCGTGGGAGAGAGAGACTGAGTGAGAGTGGGATAGAGAGTGAGTGAGTATGGGAGAGAGAGTGGTAGTGAGTGAGTGAATGTGGGAGAGAGTGCGTGATAGTGAGTGAATGTGGGAAGAGAGTGATTGAGTGTGGGAGAGAGAGAGTGAGTGTGTGTGGGAGAGAGAGAGTGAGTGAGCTTGGGAGAGAGAGTGAGTGTGTGTGGGAGAGAGTGAGAGTGATTGAGTGTTGGAGAGAGAGAGAATGAGTGATTGAGGAGACAGACAGTGTGAGTGATTGTGGGAGAGAGAGAGAGTGAGTGAGGGTGGTAGAGGGAGGGAGAGTGAGTGACTGTGGGAGAGAGTGAGCGGGTGTGGGAGAGAGAGATTGATTGAGTGTGGGAGAGAGTGGGTGAGAGTGAGAGAGTGAGTGAGTGAGTCTGGGAGGGAGACAGAGAGACAGTGAGCAAATGTGGGAGAGAGAGCGTGAGTGAGTGTGGGAGAGAGAGAGAGTGAGACAGAGTGTGTGTGAGAGATAGAGAGAGAGAGAGAGTGAGTGAGTGTGGGAGAGAGAGAGAGAGAGATAGTGAGTGAGTGTGGGAGAGAGAGAGAAATCAGACAGAGAGCATGAGTGTGAGAGAGAGAGGGAGGGAGTGAGTGAGTGAGTGTGGGAGAGAGAGAGTGAGAGTGAGTAAGTGTGGGAGAGAGAAAGTGGGAGTGAGTGATTGTGTGAGAGAGTGAGTGGGTGTGGGAGAGAGAGAGTGAGTGTGTGTGGGAGAGAGAGAGTGAGTGAGTGTGGGAGAGAGAGTGAGAGTGAGTGAGTGTGGGAGAAAGTGAGAGTGATTGAGTGTGGGAAAGAGAGAGAGTGAGTGATTGAGGAGAGAGAGAGAGAGTGAGTGATTGTGGGAGAGAGAGAGAGAGTGAGTGAGTTTGGGAGAGAGAGAGAGAGAGTGTGAGAGTGGGAGGGAGAGAGAGAGAG
The DNA here is from genome assembly GCA_026770705.1 of Isurus oxyrinchus. Classification (NCBI taxonomy): domain Eukaryota; kingdom Metazoa; phylum Chordata; class Chondrichthyes; order Lamniformes; family Lamnidae; genus Isurus; species Isurus oxyrinchus. Next base: position 36,772 of record JANJGN010003315.1, read on the forward strand.
AGTGAGAGTGGGAGAGAGAGAGCGCGAGCGAGTGAGTTTTGGTGAGAAAGCGAGCGAGTGAGTGTGGGTGGGAGAGAGAGAGTGAGTGAGTGAGTGTGGGAGAGAGAGAGAGAGAGTGTGTGGGATAGTGTGAGAGAGAGTGATTGAGTGTGTGTGCGAGAGAGAGAGAGAGAGACTGAGTGTGCGAGAGAGCAAGAGAGAGAGAGAGAGTGAGTGTGGGAGAGTGAGTGAGTGTGCGAGAGAGAGAGAGAGAGTGTGGGATAGAGTGAGAGAGAGTGAGTGAGTGTGTGTGCGAGAGAGAGAGAGAGACTGAGTGTGGGAGAGAGCGAAAGAGAGAGAGAGAGTGAGTGTGGGAGAGAGTGAGAGCGAGTGAGTGTGGGAGAGATAGAGTGAGTGTGGGTGGGAGAGAGAGAGTGAGTTTTTGTGGGTAGAGAGAGAGAGTGAGTGTGTGAGGTTGGGTCAGAGACTGAGAGAGAGTGAGTGTCTGTGGGAGAGAGATTGAGAGAGTTAGTGAGTGTGGAAGAGAGAGAGAGAGAGAGAGAGACAGAGTGTCAGGGAGATGGAGAGAGACAGAGAGAGTGATTGAGTGTGGACAGTCTTAGTGAGTGTGGGAGAGAGAGTGTCAGTGAGTGTGGGAGAGAGAGAGTGAGAGTGAGCGAGTTTGGGAGAGAGAGAGTGAGTGAGTATGGGAGAGAGAGAGAGAGATTGAGTGAGTGTGGTCAAGAGAGAGTGAGAGTGAGTGAGTGTGGGAGAGATATAGAGAGTGTGTGAGTGAGTGTGGGATAGAGAGAGAGTGAGTGAGTGTGGGAGAGATAGATAGAGAGCGAGTGAGTATGGGAGCGAGAGAGAGAGAGAGTGAGTGTGGGAGACAGAGAGAGAGAGAAGGATTGAGTGAGTGTGGGAGAGAGAGAGAGTGATTGAGTATGGGAGAGAGAGAGATAGAGTGTGAGTGAATGTGGGAGAGAGAGAGAGAGTGAGTATGGTAGAGAGAGAGATAGAGAGTGAGTGAGTGTGGGAGAGAGAGAGAGAGAGAAGGATTGAGTGAGTCTGGGAGAGAGAGAGAGGGAGTGAGTGTGGCAGAGAGAATTTGGGCGTGTGAGTATAGGAGAGAGTGAGTGTGTATGCGAGAGAGAGAGTGAGTGAGTGTAGGAGAGAGACAGTGAGTGACTGTGGGAGAGAGTGTGAGAATGAGTGAGTGTGGGAGAGAGAGAGAGAGGGAGTGAGTGTGGGAGAGAGAGAGAGTGAGTGAGTGTGGAAAGAGAGAGAGTGAGTGAGTGTGGGAGAGAGAGATAGAGAGCGAGTGAGTATGGGAGCGAGAGAGATAGAGAGTGAGTGAGTGTTGGAGTGAGAGAGAGAGAGAAGGATATAGTGAGTGTGGGAGAGAGAGAGAGAGAGTGATTAAGTATGGGAGAGAGAGAGATAGAGTGTGAGTGAGTGTGGGAGAGAGAGAGAGAGAGAAGGATTGAGTGAGTGTGGGAGAGAGAGAGAGAGAGTGAGTCAGTGAGTGTGGGAGAGAGAGTGGGAGTGTGTGAGTATAGGAGAGAGAGAGTGAGTGAGTATGGGAGAGAGTGAGTGAGTGTAGGACAGAGAGAGTGAGTGACTGTGGGAGAGAGTGTGAGAATGAGTGAGTGTGGGAGAGAGAGAGAGAGTGTGGGAGAGCGAGAGAGAGAGGGAGTGAGTGTGGGACAGAGAGGGAGAGTGAGTGAGTGTGGGAGAGAGAGAGAGTGAGTGAGTGTGGGAGAGAGAGAGTGAGAGTGAGTGAGTGTGGGAGAGATAGAGTGAGTGTGGGTGGGAGAGAGAGAGTGAGTTTTTGTGGGTAGAGAGAGAGAGTTAGTGTGTGAGGTTGGGTCAGAGAGTGAGAGAGAGTGAGTGTCTGTGGGAGAGAGATTGAGAGAGTTAGTGAGTGTGGAAGAGAGAGAGAGTGTGAGTGAGTGTGGGAGAGAGAGAGAGTGATTGAGTATGTGAGAGAGAGTGAGTGAGTGTGGGAGAGAGTGAGTGAGTGTGGGAGAGAGAGAGAGTGAGTGTGGAAGAGAGAGAGAGGGAGAGTGAGTGTGAGAGAGAGAGAGAGTGAGTGAGTGTGGGAGAGAGAGAATGGGTGAGTGTGGGAGAGAGAGACAGAGTGAGTGAGTGTGGCAGAGAGAGAGAGAGTGAGTGAGTGAGGGAGAGAGAGAGAGAGAGAGATAGATTGTGAATGTGGGTGAAAGAGAGAGAGAGAGATTCTGAGTGTGGGAGAGAGAGAGCGAGCGAGATGGGTGTGGGAGAGAGCGAACAAGTGAGTGTGGGAGAGAGAGAGAAAGAGTGAGTGAGTGTTGGAGAGAGAGAGAGATAGTGTGAGTGCGGGGAGAGACTGAGAGATAGTAAGTGAGTGTGTGTGCGAGAGAGAGCGAGAGAGAGAGATTTAGTGAGTGTGGGAGAGAGCGAGAGAGAGAGAGTGGGTGTGGGAGAGAGAGAGTGAGAGAATGAGTGTGGGAGAGAGAGAGAGTGAGGGTGGGAGAGAGAGAATGAGTGAGTGTGGGAGAGGAGTGAGAGTGAGTGTGGGAGAGAGAGAGTGGGAGTGAGTGAGAGGGAGTGGGAGAGAGACAGTGATTGAGTGTGGGAGAGAGAGTGTGCGTGAGTGTGGGAGACAAATGGTGAGTGAGTTTTGGGAGAGAGAGTATGGGATAGAGAGAGTGAGTGAGTGTGGGAAAAGAGAGAGTGATTGAGTGTGGGAGAGAGAGAGTGACAGTGAGTGCGTGTGGGAGAGAGAGAGAATGACTGTGTGTGGGACAGACTGAGTGAGTGTGGGAGGGGAAGTGAGAGTGAGTGAGTGTGGGGAGAGAGACAGACAGAGAGTGAATGAATGTGGGAGAGAGAGAGAGACAGAGACAGAGTATCAGGGAGATGGAGAAAGACAGAGAGAGTGATTGAGTGTGGGACAGTCTTAGTGAGTGTGGGAGAGAGAGTGTCAGTGAGTGTGGGAGAGAGAGAGTGAGAGTGAGCGAGTTTGGGAGAGAGAGAGTGAGTGAGTATGGGAGAGAGAGAGAGAGATTGAGTGAGTGTGGTCAAGAGAGAGTGAGAGTGAGTGAGTGTGGGAGAGATATAGAGAGTGTGTGAGTGAGTGTGGGATAGAGAGAGAGAGAGTGAGTGAGTGTGGGAGAGAGAAAGTGGGAGTGAGTGATTGTGGGAGAGAGTGAGTGGGTGTGGGAGAGTGAGAGTGAGTGAGTGTGGGAGAGAGAGAGTGAGTGAGTGTGGGAGAGAGATAGAGAGTCATTGAGTGTGGGGGAGAGAGTGTGAGTGAGTGTGGGAGAGAGAGAGACAGTGAGTGAGTGAGTGAGTTTGGGAGAGAGAGCGAATGAGTGAGTGTGCGAGAGAGCAAGAGAGAGAGATTGAGTGAGTGTGGGAGAGAGACAGTGGGAGTGAGTGAGCCTGGGAGAGAGAGACTGAGTGAGAGTGGGATAGAGAGTGAGTGAGTATGGGAGAGAGAGTGGTAGTGAGTGAGTGAATGTGGGAGAGAGTGCGTGATAGTGAGTGAATGTGGGAAGAGAGTGATTGAGTGTGGGAGTGAGAGAGTGAGTGTTTGTGGGAGAGAGAGAGTGAGTGAGCTTGGGAAAGAGCATGAGTGAGTGTGGAGAGAGAGAGTGATTGAGTGTGGGAGAGAGAGGGTGAGAGTGAGTGTGCCAGAGAGAGAGAGTGAGTGAGTGTGGGAGAGGGAGTGTGTGAGTGTGGGAGAGAGAGAATGAGGGAGTGTGGGAGAGAGAGAGTGAAATTGAGCGAGTGTGGGAGAGAGAGAGAGTGAGTGAGTGTGGGAGAGCGAGAGAGAGAGTTTGAGTGAGTGAGCGTGGGAGAGAGTGAGAGTGAGAGTGAGTGAGTGTTGGAGAGAGACAGAGAGAGTGATTGACTCTGGGAGAGAGACAGAGAGAAAGTGAGTGAGAGAGGGAGAGTGAGTGAGTGTGGGAGAGAGAGAGAGTGAGTGAGTGTGGGGAGAGAGAGATAGAGAGAGAGAGAGAGAGAGTGCGTGAATGTGGGAGAGAGAGAGTGTGTGTGTGGGAGATAGAGAGAGACAGAGTGTGTGAGTGTGGGAGAGAGAGAGTGAAATTGAGCGAGTGTGGGAGAGAGAGAGAGTGAGTACGTGATGAGAGAGAGAGAGTGAGTGAGTGTGGGAGAGAGAGAGAGTGAGTGAGTGAGTGTGGGAGAGAGTGAGAGAGAGAGTGAGTGAGTGTGGGAAAGAGAGAGTGAGAGTGAGTGTGAGAGAGAGAGAGTGACTGAGTGTGGGAGAGAGAGAATGGGTGAGTGTGGGAGAGAGAGAGAGAGTGTGTGATTGTGGGAGAGAAAGAGAGAGAGTGAGTGAGTGAGTGTGGAGAGAGAGAGAGAGTGAGTGAGTGTGGGTGAGAGAGTGTGAGTGAGTGTGGGAGAGAGAGAGAGAGACAGTGAGTGAGTGTGGCAGAAAGAGAGAGAGTGAGTGAATGAGTTTGGGAGAGAGAGCAAATGAGTGAGTGTTTGAGAGAGCAAGAGAGAGAGATTGAGTGAGTGTGGGAGAGAGACAGTGGGAGTGAGTGAGCGTGGAAGAGAGAGACTGAGTGAGAGTGGGATAGAGAGTGAGTGAGTATGGGAGAGAGAGTGGTAGTGAGTGAGTGAATGTGGGAGAGAGTGCATGATAGTGAGTGAATGTGGGAAGAGAGTGATTGAGTGTGGGAGAGAGAGAGTGAGTGTGTGTGGAGAGAGAGAGTGAGTGAGCTTGAGAGAGAGAGTGAGTGAGTGTGGAGAGAGTGAGAGTGATTGAGTGTTGGAGAGAGAGAGAGAGTGATTGAGGAGACAGAGAGTGTGAGTGATTCTGGGAGAGAGAGAGAGAGAGTGAGTGAGGGTGGTGAGAGAGAGGAGAGTGAGTGAGTGTGGGAGAGTGGAGAGTGTGAGTGTGGGAGAGAGAGAGTGAGTGAGTGTGGGAGAGAGAGAGTGAGTGAGTGTGGGAGAGAGAGAATGAATGAATGTGGGAGAGGGAGAGTGAGAGTGATTTAGTGTGGGAGAGAGAGTGTGAGTGTGGGAAGAGAGAGAGAATAAGTGAGTGGGGAGAGAGCGAGAGTGAGAGTGATTGAGTGTGGGAGAGAGAGAGTGAGAGTGAGTGAGTGTGGGGAGAGAGAGAGTGAGTGAGTGTGGGGGAGAGAGTGAGTGAGTATGGAGAGAGCCATTGGGAGTGAGTGAGTGAGTGTGGGAGAGAGAGTGATATTGAGTGAGTGTGGGAGAGATTGATTGAGTGTGGGAGAGAGAGAGTGAGTGAATGTGGGAGGGAGAGAGTGAGTGAGTGGGAGAGAGTGAATGAGTGTGGGAGAGAGAGTGAGTGAGTGTGGAAGAGAGAGAGTGAATGAGTGTGGGAGAGAGTGAGTGAGATTGAGCGAGTGTGGGAGAGAGAGAGAGTGAGTGAGTGTGGGAGAGCGAGGAGGAGAGATTGAGTGAGTGAGTGTGGGAGAGAGTGAGAGTGAGAGTGAGTGAGTGTTGGGAGAGACAGAGAGAGTGAGTGACTGTGGGAGAGAGACAGAAAGAAAGTGAGTGAACGTGGAGAGAGACAGAGATTGAGTGAGTATGGGAAAGAGAGTGAGTGAGTATGGGAGTGAGAGAGTGAGTGAGTGGAGGAGAGAGAGTGAGTGACTGTGGGAGAGAGTGTGAGAATGAGTGAGTGTGGGAGAGAGAGAGTGAGTGTGGGTGAGAGAGAGAGAGAGGAGTGAGTGTGGGTGAGAGAGAGTGAGTGAGTGTGGGAGAGAGAGAGAGTGAGGAGTGTGGGAGAAAGAAGTGGGAGTGAGTGATTGTGGGTGAGAGTGAGGGGTGTGGGAGAGGGAGAGTGTGGTGTGTGTGGGAGTGAGAGAGTGAGTGAGTGTGGGAGAGGAGGAGAGTGGTGTGATTGTGGGAGTGAGAGGAGAGTGAGTGTGTGTGGGGAGAGAGAGAGAGTGGTGAGGGGTGGGGAGAGAGTGTGAGTGTGGTGGTGTGTGAGAGAGTGGTGAGTGAGTGAGTGTGGGCAGAGAGAGTGAGTGAGTTTGGGAGTTGAGAGAGCGAATGAGTGAGTGCTCGAGAGAGCAAGAGAGAGAGATTGAGTGAGTGTGGGAGAGAGACAGTGGGAGTGAGTGAGCGTGGGAGAGAGAGACTGAGTGAGAGTGGGATAGAGAGTGAGTGAGTATGGGAGAGAGAGTGGTAGTGAGTGAGTGAATGTGGGAGAGAGTGCGTGATAGTGAGTGAATGTGGGAAGAGAGTGATTGAGTGTGGGAGAGAGAGAGTGAGTGTGTGTGGGAGAGAGAGAGTGAGTGAGCTTGGGAGAGAGAGTGAGTGTGTGTGGGAGAGAGTGAGAGTGATTGAGTGTTGGAGAGAGAGAGAATGAGTGATTGAGGAGACAGACAGTGTGAGTGATTGTGGGAGAGAGAGAGAGTGAGTGAGGGTGGTAGAGGGAGGGAGAGTGAGTGACTGTGGAGAGAGTGAGCGGGTGTGGGAGAGAGAGATTGATTGAGTGTGGGAGAGAGTGGGTGAGAGTGAGAGAGTGAGTGAGTGAGTCTGGAGGGAGACAGAGAGACAGTGAGCAAATGTGGGAGAGAGAGCGTGAGTGAGTGTGGGAGAGAGAGAGAGTGAGACAGAGTGTGTGTGAGAGATAGAGAGAGAGAGAGAGTGAGTGAGTGTGGGAGAGAGAGAGAGAGAGATAGTGAGTGAGTGTGGAGAGAGAGAGAAATCAGACAGAGAGCATGAGTGTGAGAGAGAGAGGGAGGGAGTGAGTGAGTGAGTGTGGGAGAGAGAGAGTGAGAGTGAGTAAGTGTGGGAGAGAGAAGTGGGAGTGAGTGATTGTGTGAGAGAGTGAGTGGGTGTGGGAGAGAGAGAGTGAGTGTGTGTGGAGAGAGAGAGTGATGTGAGTGTGGGAGAGAGAGTGAGAGTGAGTGAGTGTGGGAGAAAGTGAGAGTGATTGAGTGTGGGAAAGAGAGAGAGTGAGTGATTGAGGAGAGAGAGAGAGAGTGAGTGATTGTGGGAGAGAGAGGAGTGAGTGAGTTTGGGAGAGAGAGAGAGAGTGTGAGAGTGGGAGGGAGAGAGAGAGAGTGAGAGTGGGAGAGAGAGAGCGCGAGCGAGTGAGTTTTGGTGAGAAAGCGAGCGAGTGAGTGTGGGTGGGAGAGAGAGAGTGAGTGAGTGAGTGTGGGAGAGAGAGAGAGAGTGTGTGGGATAGTGTGAGAGAGAGTGATTGAGTGTGTGTGCGAGAGAGAGAGAGAGAGACTGAGTGTGCGAGGTGAGCAAGAGAGAGAGAGAGAGTGAGTGTGGAGAGAGTGAGTGAGTGTGCGAGAGAGAGAGAGAGAGTGTGGATAGAGTGAGAGAGAGTGAGTGAGTGTGTGTGCGAGAGAGAGAGAGAGACTGAGTGTGGGGAGAGAGCGAAAGAGAGAGAGAGAGTGAGTGTGGGAGAGAGTGAGAGCGAGTGAGTGTGGGAGAGATAGAGTGAGTGTGGGTGGGAGAGAGAGAGTGAGTTTTTGTGGGTAGAGAGAGAGAGTGAGTGTGTGAGGTTGGGTCAGAGCTGAGAGAGAGTGAGTGTCTGTGGGAGAGAGATTGAGAGAGTTAGTGAGTGTGGAAGAGAGAGAGAGAGAGAGAGAGACAGAGTGTCAGGGAGATGGAGAGAGACAGAGAGAGTGATTGAGTGTGGACAGTCTTAGTGAGTGTGGGAGAGAGAGTGTCAGTGAGTGTGGGAGAGAGAGAGTGAGAGTGAGCGAGTTTGGGAGAGAGAGAGTGAGTGAGTATGGGAGAGAGAGAGAGAGATTGAGTGAGTGTGGTCAAGAGAGAGTGAGAGTGAGTGAGTGTGGGAGAGATATAGAGAGTGTGTGAGTGAGTGTGGGATAGAGAGAGAGTGAGTGGAGTGGGAGAGATAGATAGAGAGCGAGTGAGTATGGGAGCGAGAGAGAGAGAGAGTGAGTGTGGGAGACAGAGAGAGAGAGAAGGATTGAGTGAGTGTGGGAGAGAGAGAGAGTGATTGAGTATGGAGAGAGAGAGATAGAGTGTGAGTGAATGTGGGAGAGAGAGAGAGAGTGAGTATGGTAGAGAGAGAGATAGAGAGTGAGTGAGTGTGGGAGAGAGAGGAGAGAGAAGGATTGAGTGAGTCTGGGAGAGAGAGAGAGGGAGTGAGTGTGGCAGAGAGAATTTGGGCGTGTGAGTATAGGAGAGAGTGAGTGTGTATGCGAGAGAGAGAGTGAGTGAGTGTAGGAGAGAGACAGTGAGTGACTGTGGAGAGAGTGTGAGAATGAGTGAGGGTGGGAGAGAGAGAGAGGGGAGTGAGTGTGGGAGAGAGAGAGAGTGAGTGAGTGTGGAAAGAGAGAGAGTGAGTGAGTGTGGGAGAGAGAGATAGAGAGCGAGTGAGTATGGGAGCGAGAGAGATAGAGAGTGAGTGAGTGTTGGAGTGAGAGAGAGAGAGAAGGATATAGTGAGTGTGGGAGAGAGAGAGAGAGTGGATTAAGTATGGAGAGAGAGAGATAGAGTGTGAGTGAGTGTGGGGAGAGAGAGAGAGAAGGATTGAGTGAGTGTGGGGAGATGAGAGAGAGAGAGTGAGTCAGTGAGTGTGGAGAGAGTGGGAGTGTGTGAGTATAGGAGAGAGAGAGTGAGTGAGTATGGGAGAGAGTGGTGAGTGTAGGACAGAGAGAGTGAGTGACTGTGGGAGAGAGGGTGAGAATGAGTGAGTGTGGGAGAGAGAGAGAGTGTGGGAGAGCGAGAGAGAGAGGGAGTGAGTGTGGGACTGAGAGGAGAGTGAGTGAGTGGGGAGAGAGAGAGAGTGAGTGAGTGTGGAGAGAGAGAGTGGAAGTGAGTGAGTGTGGGAGAGATAGAGTGAGTGTGGGTGGAGTGAGAGAGTGAGTTTTTGTGGGTAGAGAGAGAGAGTTAGTGTGTGAGGTTGGGTCAGAGAGTGAGAGAGAGTGAGTGTCTGTGGGAGAGAGATTGAGAGAGTTGAGTGTGGGAAGAGAGAGAGAGTGTGAGTGAGTGTGGGAGAGAGAGAGAGTGATTGAGTATGTGAGAGAGAGTGAGTGAGTGTGGGAGAGAGTGAGTGAGTGTGGGAGAGAGAGAGTGTGAGTGTGGAAGAGAGAGAGGGAGAGTGAGTGTGAGAGAGAGAGAGAGTGAGTGAGTGGTGGGAGAGAGAGAATGGGTGAGTGTGGAGAGAGAGACAGAGTGAGTGAGTGTGGCAGAGAGAGAGAGAGTGAGTGAGTGAGGGAGAGAGAGAGAGAGAGTAGATTGTGATGTGGGTGAAAGAGAGAGAGAGAGATTCTGAGTGTGGGAGAGAGAGAGCGAAGCGAATGGGTGTGGGAGAGAGCGAACAAGTGAGTGTGGGAGAGAGGAGAAAGAGTGAGTGAGTGTTGAGAGAGATGTGGCGAGAGACTGAGAGATAGTAAGTGAGTGTGTGCGAGAGAGAGCGAGAGAGAGATTTATTGAGTGTGGGAGAGAGCGAGAGAGAGAGAGTGGGTGTGGGAGAGAGAGAGTGAGAGATGAGTGTGGGAGAGAGAGTGAGGTGGGAGAGATGAATGAGTGTGTGTGGGAGAGAGTGAGAGTGTGTGTGGGAGAGAGAGAGTGGGAGTGAGTGAGTGAGGGAGTGGGAGAGACAGTGATTGAGTGTGGGAGAGAGAGTGTGCGTGAGTGTGGGAGACAAATGGTGAGTGAGTTTGGGAGAGAGAGTATGGGATAGAGAGAGTGAGTGAGTGTGGAAAAGAGAGAGTGATTGAGTGTGGGAGAGAGAGAGTGACAGTGAGTGCGTGTGGGAGAGAGAGAGAATGACTGTGTGTGGGACAGACTGAGTGAGTGTGGGAGGGAAGTGAGAGTGAGTGAGTGTGGGAGAGAGACAGACAGAGAGTGAATGAATGTGGGAGAGAGAGAGAGACAGAGACAGAGTATCAGGGAGATGGAGAAAGACAGAGAGAGTGATTGAGTGTGGGACAGTCTTAGTGAGTGTGGGAGAGGAGTGGTCAGTGAGTGTGGGAGAGAGAGAGTGAGAGTGAGCGAGTTTGGGAGAGAGAGAGTGAGTGAGTATGGGAGAGAGAGAGAGAGATTGAGTGAGTGTGGTCAAGAGAGAGTGAGAGTGAGTGAGTGTGGGAGAGATATAGAGAGTGTGTGAGTGAGTGTGGGATAGAGAGAGAGAGAGTGAGTGAGTGTGGGAGAGAGAAAGTGGGAGTGAGTGATTGTGGGAGGAGAGTGAGTGGGTGTGGAGAGTGAGAGTGAGTGAGTGTGGGAGAGAGAGAGTGAGTGAGTGTGGGAGAGAGATAGAGAGTCATTGAGTGTGGGGGAGAGAGTGTGAGTGAGTGTGGAGAGAGAGAGACAGTGAGTGAGTGAGTGAGTTTGGGAGAGAGAGCGAATGAGTGAGTGTGCGAGAGAGCAAGAGAGAGAGATTGAGTGAGTGTGGGAGAGAGACAGGGGAGTGAGTGAGCCTGGGAGAGAGAGACTGAGTGAGAGTGGGATAGAGAGTGAGTGAGTATGGGAGAGAGAGTGGTAGTGAGTGAGTGAATGTGGGAGAGAGTGCGTGATAGTGAGTGTGAATGTGGGAAGAGAGTGATTGAGTGTGGGTGTGAGAGAGTGAGTGTTTGTGGGAGAGAGAGAGTGAGTGAGCTTGGGGAAAGAGCATGAGTGAGTGTGGGAGAGAGGAGTGATTGAGTGTGGGAGAGAGAGGGTGAGAGTGAGTGTGCCAGAGAGAGAGAGTGAGTGAGTGTGGGAGAGGGAGTGTGGTGAGTGTGGGAGAGAGAGAATGAGGGAGTGTGGGAGAGAGAGAGTGAAATTGAGCGAGTGTGGGAGAGAGAGAGAGTGAGTGAGTGTGGGAGAGCGAGAGAGAGAGTTTGAGTGAGTGAGCGTGG
>JANJGN010003316.1:0-47567 GCA_026770705.1 Isurus oxyrinchus
GGGTGGGGTGGGGTGGGGTGGGGTGGGGAGGGGAGTGGGCATTTCTTTCACCTGGACCTTGACGCGACTCAGTCAGCTTCCGAGTCTCGGAGAGAAACAACAGCCAGAGTTGAACAGAGGAAATTTTATTTGTTGGAATGAATCTGTACATAGATATAGAGATATATATATATCCATCTATCTCACTACCTCTGTCAATGCAAGTCATTAGGAGGGCAAATGGCACACTGTAATCTATTGCAAGGGTAATGGAATATATCAGTATCCCACTGGGGAATACCGCGCACAGTTCCGGTCTCCCTATCCCACTCGGAATACCGCGCACAGTTCCGGTCTCCCTATCCCACTCGGAATACCGCGTACAGTTCCGGTCTCCCTATCCCACTCGGAATACCACGTACAGTTCCGGTCTCCCTATCCCACTCGGAATACCGCGTACAGTTCCGGTCTCCCTATCCCACTCGGAATACTGTGCGCAGTTCCGGTTTCCATATCCCACTTGGAATACCGCGTACAGTTCCGCTTTCCATGTCCCACTTGGAATACCGCGTACAGTTCCGGTCTCCCTATCCCACTTGGAATACTGCGTACAGTTCCGGTCTCCCTATCCCACTCGGAATACCACGTACAGTTCCTGTCTCCCTATCCCAATCGGAATACCGCGTACAGTTCCGGTCTCCCTATCCCACTTGGAATACTGCGTACAGTTCCGGTCTCCTTATCCCACTCGGAATACCGCGTACAGTTCCGGTCTCCCTATCCCACTCGGAATACCGCGTACAGTTCCGGTCTCCTTATCCCACTCGGAATACCGTGAACAGTTCCGGTCTCCCTATTATAAAAAGGATACGGAGACACTGGAGAAGGTGTGAAACAGATTGACGAGGAGGATCCCAGATCGGAGAGGTTATAACTATCGGGAAAGGTCGAACCGGCCGGGGCTCTTTACTCTGGGAAAGAGGAGGCTGAGGGGGTGACCTGATCCAGCTCTTTAAAATGACGGAGGGGGTTTCGATAGGGTCGGCGTAGAGAAGATGTTTCCACTTGTGGGGGACGGGGGAGAGACCAGAACTGGGGGGGGGTGGTCATCAATATAAGACAGTCCCTAATAAATCCGATCTGTGGGGGGAGGGAATTCAGGAGAAAGGTCTTTACCCAGAGAGCGGGGAGAAGGTGGAACTCGCTCCCACAGGGAGGGGGGTGGAGGTGAATCGTGTCGATGTGTTTAAGGAGCTGGAGAAACACACGAGGGGAGAGAGGGATAGAAGGATACGGGGGATGGGGGGGGGGGGAGATGGGAGTAGAGGGGGTGGGAGGAGGCTGGGGTGTGGGGGGCAGGAACACCAGCATGGAGCAGCGGGGCCGAATGGCCTGTTCCTGGGGCTGTCAAACACTTGGGAACACAATCTGGGGGGACATCCCACAATCCAAGGCCTGGGGTCCTGTCCTCTGGAGTGAGTTGGAGGGTGCCCATTGTACCCTTACCCACACCCCCCCCTCAACCCCCCCACCCCGCTCCAGCTCCTTCCAATGACCCCATGAGTCCAGGGGTGAGACGGGAAGGGGGGTGTCGAGAGAGAAGGAAGTTGTGGGGGGAGGAGGAGGGAGGGTGGAGCGGAAGGGGTGGGTGGGGGGGGATCCTGAGTGTTGTTCACGTTTCCCCCACCCCCCAGACGAGGTTCACCTCGAGAGTCACGGCCGCCGGGGAGCTGCGGGCTGTGTGCCGGTGTCAGGCGAGGCCCAGGCTTTGTGGCATGCTAGGCCGGGAGTGCGGGGTAAGGGGGTCGGAGGGCCGGGGGTTGGGGGGGGTTGGAGGGGGGGGGGGTGCACCTTTTCCTTCCGGGGTCCCCCCAGGGATGGGGTATCACAACCCCTGGGGCGTCTGCCGCGGGAGACAGGAATCGAGGCGGAGGGCGGGTTGAGGCAGGAGGTACGTCAAAAACTGCGCCGCCACTCGAGGGGGTTGAACGCTTCTCCGTTCGGTGCAGGAGTATTGAGGGTTGGCGGAGGAGAATCGGAGGGACCGACCCTCAACTCAGCCCGCTTGCACCATGTAGGACGGTTAAAGGATTCGGTGGGGTCCACAAAGGTTACGTATTTCCTCTCGTGGCGAGAATCGGGGGTGTGGGTGTGTGGCGCTGCTCAGAACAAGCGGGCCGAACCTTAAGGTGTGAGCCGAGGCCGTGTGGGGGTGGGGGGTGGTGTGGGTAGGGAGCACTACTTCACACAAAGGGTGGGGTGGAAGTTGCCGGCGAGGAAGAGACGGTGCTGCCAAAGCTTTCGCCTTGGCACTCAATAAAGGGAACAACAATTCACACCGCGCGGGAAGAGAGTGCCGATTGGTTGGCAGGCGGACTCCGGCTGGGAGGGGGCCTTTTCATGGAGGATGCAGTCACGCGGCCTTAAGCTTCTGTTCAAAACTCAGGCCCAGGCAAGTCGACTCCGACGGGGCACGGCATAGCCCTGGGGAGTGAACCAGGGAATGGCTGTCCCCTCAGCTTTTGTTTAGTTGGAAAAGGCACGATGCGTGGACAGGCTCCTTCTGTCTGCGAAGGTCAGGGCCCCGTGTGTGAATAGATATGTGTGGCTTCTAGCGCGTGTAAGTAAGCCGCACTGTGACAACCTTAAATGGGTTTTCAGTGGAACCCTTAGCGCAATCAGGGTTGTTTAGTAAGTGCTGCCTAATCATGTCCGATGTCAGCAACCCGCGCAGTTGCTTTCAGTTTTAACGAAACCACGTGCGCCCGAATAGATGGCGTTGACCTGGGATCCCCTCTAGCCCCAGCTCCCGCTGGCACCTTTGTCAACTTCCCCGGGAAATGCGCCTTTCGATGAAATGACGCCCAGACCTCCCACCCCCTCGCGCCTTTCCGATATGCCCACGATACCTTCGCTACGTTTGAAACCACAAGGGTCTCCTTGCGGGCTCCACCCTGCGCTCAAATTCACCTCCGAAGTGGCGGTGGGGGGGGTGGGGGGCGGTCAAATGAACTCCCTTTCCTTTGACGTACTAGTTGAGGAAACTGCTTAGGAATTTCCCTCCCATTGGTCCACCACAAGCCAACCTTCACTGGTCAATATACGCGCTGGTCTTCTTACGGTTCCACGCGCTGTAAGACCGGTCTTACCGGCGACCTCGTAAATAGGGCCCCCCCCCGAGCCATTTGTTCCCCATGCAAGCTTGACGCTGAGATAGGGCACATCGAAAGCTTCCTCCGGGATAACAATCAGATCATTTCATGCCGTATAATCACGCAAACTCACGAGCAGGCCTAAGGCCGCCACTGTTGGCCCTGGAAAGCACTCGGCCTACCTCCGATTACCCTGGGAGGGAGGGGGGGCAAGATATCTCAAAACATTTGAGCCGCAGGTGAAGCTAGCTGTTTAACGCTGCCACCATGCAGTAGCAATGCGAGTGGTGTGGATGCTGCCGTCAAGCCAAAAAAGACCTTCTGCCTGTCACACAAATGAGGAATGTGATGTATGAATTTCAGCGCTAGGTACGTAGGCCCATACATCCCAAAGACTGGTGGATCGTATCAAACAGCATGTCCCAGCCGCTGTTCACAACGGGCAGGGTACAGGCCGTACCCAACCAGCCCGTGCTAGCAAGATTCGAAACACAGTGTCCAACATTAGATTGTGATTCTGCGACGGGACAGCACTTACTAAACAACCCGGATTGTGCTAAGAATTACACTCACAAACTAAGGTTATCAGTCAGTCTGGCAATGCGGCTTACCTATGCGTGCCAGAAGACACATATGTTCACACACGAGGCCCTGCCCTTTGCAGGCAGAAGGAGCATGTCCACGCAATGTGCCTTTATCAACTAAACAAAACACTGGGGGACAGCCATTCCCTGGCTCATTCCCCATGGCGATGCCTTGACCAAGCAGAGCCGACCTGTCTGGTTTGAATTTGGACAAGAGCTTGGCAGTTAACAGTTCCCCGGTGCATTCTCCATGGAAACGCCTCTACCAATCAGGGTCCGCTTGCCAATCGATCAGAGTTCTCCTCTCATGCAGTATAATCATTGTTTCCTTCACTGTTGGTAATGTTGCGATTTGTCCTGATGAGTCCAAGACAAAAAGCTTTGACAGCGTGTCTCTTTTTTTAAGAAATAACCACGCGCTGCACTAACAAAAGGAGCAGAAGGCAGCCCCCCCACCGTCGTGGCTGTGTGGGGGCACAATTGGAAATTTCAAACCGGAGATCGATATATTTTGGTTGGGTTGGGGGTGATTAAGGCTTTACAGAGCCGAGGCAAGATCCACATAAGCCGTGATCTGACTGAAAGGCAGGAGAAGCCCGAGGGGCTGAATGGCCCCCTCCCATTCCCACGTCCCTCCATGTAGCTCGTAATCTTGCTCAGGGCATGTAGGCGGGTGGGTCATCTGCAAAGAAAAACAGAGATGGAGACGCGCATTATTTTTACTCTCAGTACATCACAGAGTCTCAACACATACAGCCTCTTTCCTGGGGGGGTGGGGGGGAGGGCGGGGGGAGGGAGGAGGGGAGAGGGGGTGTTTGTGGGGGTGCAGGGTGGGACTTCCCACCCATCACAGGAACATGGGTACAGAAAACAAGGGCTCAATTCTGCGATATCTTTGCAGGATAGATAAGGGGACTGTGCGTAGAACATTGGGTTTCAAGTACTCGACTGAGACTAGTTTATTCTGGTTTGACCATATATACATACACAAATGGCCATAGGAGGAGGCTATTTTAATTTTATTCATTCTTGGGAAATGGGTATCGCTGGCTGGGCCCAGCATTTATTGCCCATCCCTAATTGCCCCCTTGAGAAGGTGGTGGGTGAGCTGACTTCTTGAGCCGCTGCAGTCCCCGTGTGGTGTAGGTACACCCACCGTGCTGTTAGGGAGGGGAGTTCCAGGATTTTGTCCCATGTGGTGTAGGTACACCCACCGTGCTGTTAGGGAGGGAGTTCCAGGATTTTGTCCTGTGTGGTGTAGGTACACCCACTGCGCTGTTAGGGAGGGAGTTCCAGGATTTTGTCCCGTGTGGTGTAGGTACACCCACCGCGCTGTTAGGGAGGGAGTTCCAGGATTTTGTCCCGTGTGGTGTAGGTACACCCACCGTGCTGTTAGGGAGGGAGTTCCAGGATTTTGTCCCCGTGTGGTGTAGGTACACCCACCGTGCTGTTAGGGAGGGGAGTTCCAGGATTTTGTCCCCATGTGGTGTAGGTACACCCACCGTGCTGTTAGGGAGGGGGTTCCAGGATTTTGTCCCATGTGGTGTAGGTACACCCACCATGCTGTTAGGGAGGGAGTTCCAGGATTTTGTCCCATGTGGTGTAGGTACACCCACCGTGCTGTTAGGGAGGGAGTTCCAGGATTTTGTCCCGTGTGGTGTAGGTACACCCACCGTGCTGTTAGGGAGGGAGTTCCAGGACTTTGTCCCGTGTGGTGTAGGTACACCCACCGTGCTGTTAGGGAGGGAGTTCCAGGATTTTGTCCCGTGTGGTGTAGGTACACCCACCGTGCTGTTAGGGAGGGAGTTCCAGGATTTTGTCCCCGTGTGGTGTAGGTACACCCACCGTGCTGTTAGGGAGGGAGTTCCAGGATTTTGTCCCGTGTGGTGTAGGTACACCCACTGTGCTGTTAGGGAGGGAGTTCCAGGATTTTGTCCCGTGTGGTGTAGGTACACCCACCGTGCTGTTAGGGAGGGAGTTCCAGGATTTTGTCCCGTGTGGTGTAGGTACACCCACCGTGCTGTTAGGGAGGGAGTTCCAGGATTTTGTCCCTGTGTGGTGTAGGTACACCCACCGTGCTGTTAGGGAGGGAGTTCCAGGATTTTGTCCCGTGTGGTGTAGGTACACCCACCGTGCTGTTAGGGAGGGAGTTCCAGGATTTTGTCCCTGTGTGGTGTAGGTACACCCACCGTGCTGTTAGGGAGGGAGTTCCAGGATTTTGTCCCGTGTGGTGTAGGTACACCCACCGTGCTGTTAGGGAGGGAGTTCCAGGATTTTGACCCAGCGACAGTGAAGGAACGGCCGATATATTTCCAAGTCGGGATGGTGAGGGGCTCGGAGGGGAACTTGCAGGTGGTGGTGTTCCCCATGTGTCTGCTGCCCTTGTCCTTCTAGGTGGTAGAGGTGGTGGGTTTGGGCGGCGCTGTCGAAGGAGCCTTGGCGAGTTGCTGCAGTGCATCTTGTAGATGGTACACACACTGCTGCCCCTGTGTGTCGGTGGTGGAGGGAGTGAATGTTTGTGGATGGGGTGCCCATCGAGCGGGGCTGCTTTGTCCTGGATGGTGTCGAGCTTCTTGAGTGTTGTGGGAGCTGCACTCATCCAGGCAAGTGGGGAGTATCCCATCACACTCCTGACTTGTGCCTTGTAGATGGGGGACAGGCTTTGGGGGAGTCAGGAGGTGAGTTACTCTCCGCAGGATTCCCAGCCTCTGACCTGCTCTTGTAGCCACAGTATTTATATGGCTGGTCCAGTTCAGTTTCTGGTCAATGGTAACCCCCAGGATGTTGATAGTGGAGGATTCAGTGATGGTAATGCCATTGAACATCAAGGGGAGATGGTTAGAATCTCTCTTGTTGGAGATGGTCATTGCCTGGCACTTGTGTGGGGTGAATGTTACTTGCCACTTGTCAGCCCCAAGCCTGGATATTGTCCAGGTCTTGCTGCATTTGGTCATGGACTGCTTCAGTATCTGAGGAGTTGCGAATGGTGCTGAACATTGTGCAACCATCAGCGAACATCCCCACTTCTGACCTTATGATGGGAGGAAGGTCATTGGTGAAGCAGCTGGAGATATTACACTCCGAATATTACACTCATTCCCCTTTAATGAAAAAGTTGCACAGAAGTTCAAATTCCATACAACTCCCAGACATTCCTGGTTTTCCAATTATTTACAAATCCAACTTAACCACCAGCTCCCTATTTCTAAATGGCCAGCTCCCTTCCTGACCCGTTGTTTGAGAAACCTGGGATCTTCCTTGAGGCATTTTGGGATGAGTCTAAGGAGACAATTCCTCCCAACAACGACTGAGTTTAATCCATAGAAGCTTGGAAAATAGGGGCAGAGGAGGCCATTCGGTCCTTTGAGCTGCTCCGCCATTCAATATAATCATGGCTGGTCGTCTATCTCAATGCCACATACTCCTGCTCTCTCCCCCATACCCCTTGATGCCTTTACAGTCTAAAATGATTTATCCCCTTCTTAATTATATTCAGTGACTTGGACAAAAATTCTGAAGATTCATGACCTCTGGAGTGAAGAAATCTCTCCCCATCTCAGTCCTAAATGGCCTGCCCCTTATCCTGTGTCCCCTGGTCTTAAACCACCGCCCCCCCAGCCAAGGGAAAACATCCTTCCTGCATCTACCCTGTAAGAACGCTGTACACTTCAACGAGATCACCTCTCGTTCTCCGAAACTCTCGGGAACACAGTCCCAGCCTCCTCAATCTCTGCTCACCGGACAATCCCACCATCCTCAGGAATCAGTCTGGTGACCCCTCTACTGCAGTCCCTCCTTGGCAAGCACATCCCTGCTTAGGTAAGGAGACGAAAGCTGTGCACAATACTCCAGGTGCGGTCTTACCAAGGCTTCATACAGCTGCAGCAAGACATCTTCACTCCTGTACTCAAATTCCCTGGCGATTCACATCTGCCTTCCCAATTGTTTGCTGCTTTCAGTTGTACAGGGCGCTGGTGAGACCACATCTGGAGTACTGTGTACTGTGTTGGTCTCCTTATTTAAGGCAGGATGTCAGTGCGTTGGAAGCCGTACAGAGAAGGTTGACCAGACTAACACCAGGAATGAGCGGGTTGTCTTATGAGGGAAGGTCGGACAGGTTAGGCTTGTATCCGCTGGAGTTTAGAAGAGTGAGAGGCGGCTTGATTGAAACCTTGCAGATCCTGAGAGGGTCTTGGACAGGGTGGATGTGGGGAGGACGTTTCCTCTTGTGGGAGAATCTAGAACGAGGGGGGGGTCACTGTTTAAACACAAGGGGTCACCCATTGAAGAGGGAGACGAGGAGAAATTATTTCTCTCCGAGGGTCGAGAGTCTGGGGAACTCTCTCCCTCAAGAGGCGGTGGGAGCAGAGCCTCTGAATATTTTTAAGGCCGAAGTGGATGGATTCTTGATTAACAAGGGCAGGGCGGGGCGAAAGGTTATCAGGGGGGTGAAAGGTATTGGGGGGGTGAAAGGTTATCGGGGGTGAAAGGTTATCGGGGGGTGAAAGGTTATCGGGGGGGGTGAAAGGTATTGGGGGGTGAAAGGTTATAGGGGGTGAAAGGTTATCGGGGGTGAAAGGTTATCAGGGGGTGAAAGGTTATCGGGGTGAAAGGTTATCAGGGGGTGAAAGGTTATCGGGGGTGAAAGGTTATCGGGAGGTGAAAGGTTATCGGGGTGGTGGGCAGGAACGTGGGGTCGAGGCAACAATCAGAGCAGCCATGATCTTATTGAAAGGAGGGGTAGCAGGCTCGAGGGGCCGAGTGGCTTACTCCTTCAAACGTATGTTGGTATGTTCTTCCCACGAGTCAAGAACGCGGAGAGGGAGTAAGGACCCCAGGTCGCTTTGGAGACCGACATTCCCAATCTCTCACCGTTCAAGAAATATTCCGCCTTTCTCCGTGCCCTGCCAGAGCGGATAACCTCACAACTTATCCACGTCTGTCAGACAGATCGCCCTTTACCCTCCCCTCAATGCCGGATTGACGGCCAGATTGCTGGAGGCAGTGTGGGCGGTGGGGGTGGGAGGGAGGGAGCGGGGTGGTTGGTGGTGGGCAGCGGAAAACATTTTCTAGCCGCTCCCGACAGAAAGGCTGACTCGTGGCTCTGCTTTCCCACTCACCCAACAATACCGGTGGACGACGGTCAGTTCCCGGTCCCCGGCTCCTCAACAGCGAGGGGAAGCCCGGCTTCCCTCGATGCTTTACGGGAACGCGTCGGGGAGCGAGGAAGATGGCGAGGAACCCTCCACAGCCCCATCCCGTTACCGGAAGGAGCGGGGCACAGAAGAGGCTGCATGCAGCACCAGGAGCTCACAGCACCCAACGGAAGGCTGGTTTATTCCGGTTTGACTATATATACACACCGACACTAACACTATTACACAGATGAAACATGGCTTCCACGCAGGGTGTCCCAAAGCACTTGGCGGACAATGAAGGGCTAACTCCTCAGAATGTGGTCGGGGCCGAAATGTAGGGAATGCCAACTTGCGCACAGTAAGACCCCACAAAAAGCCACAGTCATAATCACCCTGATCTCCAGTATTTAGTGGCATTGGTTGAAGGATTAAAGTTTGGCCCAGGACGCAAGGGTGAACTGCCCCCCCCACCCCCCACATTCCCTCCCCCAACACCTACTCTTCATCCAATAGTAGCCTGAGGATGGTATATGTCCAAGCGACTGGGCAGAAAGAGGCCTGGGGTGAAACAGTGCATCTGTAAAATGGCCCTAGTGACAGTGCAGCGCTCCCTCAGCACTGACCCTCCGACATTGCGGCGCTCCTTCAGCACTGACCCTCCCACAGTGCGCGCTCCCTCAGCACTGACCCTCTGACAGTGCGCGCTCCCTCAGCACTGACCCTCCGACAGTGCGAGCTCCCTCAGCACTGACCCTCTGACAGTGCGACGCTCCCTCAGCACTGACCCTCCGATAGTGCGGCACTCCCTCAGCACTGACCCTCTGACAGTGCGGCGCCCCCTCAGTACTGACCCTGCGATAGTGCGGCGTTCCCGCAGTACAGAACCTCCGATAGTGCGGCCCTCCCTCAGCACTGACCCCCCGACATTGCGGCACACACTCAGCACTGACCGTCCGACAGTGCCGCTCTCCCTCAGCACAGACCCTCCGACAGTGCGGCGTTCCCTCAGCACTGACCCTCAGACAGCGTGGCGCTCCCTCAGCACTGACCCTCTGACATTGCGGCACACACTCAGCACTGACCCTCCGACAGTGCCGCTCTCCCTCAGCACTGACCCTCCGACAGTGCGGCGCTCCCTCAGCGCTGACCCTCCGACAGTGCCGCTCTCCCTCAGCACTGACCCTCCGACAGTGCGGCGCTCCCTCAGCACTGACCCTCCGACAGTGCGGCGCTCCCTCAGAACTGACCCTCAGACAGCGTGGCGCTCCCTCAGCACTGACCCTCCAACAGTGCGGCACTCCCTCAGGACTGACCCACCGACAGTGCAACGTTCCCGCAGTACTGACCCTCCGATAGTACGGCGCTCCCTAGGCGCTGACCCTCCGACAGTGTGGCGCTCCCTCAGCACTGACCGTCCCACAGTGCGGCGCTCCCTCAGCACTGACCCTCCGACATTGCGGTGCTCCCTCAGCACTGACCCTCCGACAGTGCGGTGCTCCCTCAGCACTGACCCTCCGACAGTGCGGCGCTCCCTCAGCACTGACCCATCGACAGTGCGGCTCTCCCTCAGCACTGTCCCTCCGACAGTGCGACGCTCCCTCAGCACTGACCCTCCGACAGTGCGACGCTCCCTCAGCACTGACCCTCTGACAGTGCGACACTCCCTCAGCACTGACCCTCCGACAGTGCGGCGCTCCCTCACTACTGACCCTCCAATAGTGCGGACTCCCTCCCTCAGTGCTGAACCTCCGACAGTGCGGCGCTCCCTCAGCACTGACCCTCCGACAGTGCGGCGCTCCCTCAGCACTGACCCTCCGAAAGTGCGGCACTCCCTCAGTACTGACCCTCCGACATTGCGGCGCTCCCTCAGTACTGACCATCCGACAGTGCGGCGCTCCCTCAGCACTGACCCTCCGACAGTGCCGCTGTCCCTCAGCACTGACCCTCCAACAGTGCGGCGCTCCATCAGCACTAACCCCCCGACAGTGCGGCGCTCCCCCAGCACTGACCCTCCGACAGTCCGCCTCTCCCTCAGGACTGACCCTCCGACACTGCGGCCCTCCCTCGTCACTGACCTTCCGACAGCGCGGCCATCCCTCAGCACTGAACCTCCCTCAGGGCGGTGCTCCCTCAGCACTGACCCTCCGACAGTGCGGCGCTCCCTCAGTACTGACCATCCGACAGTGCGGCGCTCCCTCAGCACTGACCCTCCCACCGTGCGGCGCTCCCTCAGCACTGACCCTCCGACAGTGTGGTGCTCCCTCAGCACTGACCCTCCGAAAGTGCGACGCTCCCTCAGCACTGACCCTCCGACAGTGAGGCCCTCCCTCAGCACTGACCATCCGAGAGTGCAGCACTCCTTCAGCACTGACCCTCCGACAGTGCGGCGCTCCCTCAGCACTGACTCTCCGACAGTGTGTTGCTCCCTCAGCGCTGACCCTCCAACAGTGCGGCACTCCCTCAGCACTGAGCCTCCGACAGTGCAGCGCTCCCTCAGCACTGACCCTCCCACAGTGCGGCGCTCCCTCAGCGCTGACCCTCCGACAGTGCGGCGCTCCCTCAGCACTGACCCTCCGACAGTGCGGCCCTCCCTCAGCACTGACCTTCCGACAGTGCGGCGCTCCCTCAGCACTGACCCTCCCACAGTGCGGCGGTCCCTCAGCACTGACCCTCCGACAGTCCGGCGCTCCCTCAGCACTGACCCTCCGACAGTGCGGCACTCCCTCAGCACTGACCCTCCGACAGTGACCCGCTCCCTCGGCACTGACCCTCCGACAGTGCAGCGTTCCCTAAACACTGACCCTCCAACAGTGCGGCGCTCCATCAGCAATGACCCCCCGACAGTGCGGCGCTCCCTCAGCACTGACCCTCCGCAGTCAGCCGCTCTCTCAGGACTGACCCTCCGAGAGTGCGGCACACCCTCAGCACTGACCCTCCGACGGTGCGCTGCAACATCAGCACTGACCCTCCGACAGTGCGGCCCTCCCGCAGCACTGACCCTCCCACAGTGCGGCGCTCCCTCAGCACTGACCCTCCGAGAGTGCGGCGCTCCCTCAGCACTGACCCTCCCAAAGTGCGACGCTCCCTCAGCACTGACCCTCCGACAGTGTGGCGCTCCCTCAGCACTGACCGTCCCACAGTGCGGCGCTCCCTCAGCACTGACCCTCCGACATTGCGGTGCTCCCTCAGCACTGACCCTCCGACAGTGCGGTGCTCCCTCAGCACTGACCCTCCGACAGTGCGGCGCTCCCTCAGCACTGACCCATCGACAGTGCGGCTCTCCCTCAGCACTGTCCCTCCGACAGTGCGACGCTCCCTCAGCACTGACCCTCCGACAGTGCGACGCTCCCTCAGCACTGACCCTCTGACAGTGCGACACTCCCTCAGCACTGACCCTCCGACAGTGCAGCGCTCCCTCACTACTGACCCTCCGATAGTGCGGACTCCCTCCCTCAGTGCTGAACCTCCGACAGTGCGGCGCTCCCTCAGCACTGACCCTCCGACAGTGCGGCGCTCCCTCAGCACTGACCCTCCGAAAGTGCGGCACTCCCTCAGTACTGACCCTCCGACATTGCGGCGCTCCCTCAGTACTGACCATCCGACAGTGCGGCGCTCCCTCAGCACTGACCCTCCGACAGTGCCGCTGTCCCTCAGCACTGACCCTCCAACAGTGCGGCGCTCCATCAGCACTAACCCCCCGACAGTGCGGCGCTCCCCCAGCACTGACCCTCCGACAGTCCGCCTCTCCCTCAGGACTGACCCTCCGACACTGCGGCCCTCCCTCGTCACTGACCTTCCGACAGCGCGGCCATCCCTCAGCACTGAACCTCCCTCAGGGCGGTGCTCCCTCAGCACTGACCCTCCGACAGTGCGGCGCTCCCTCAGTACTGACCATCCGACAGTGCGGCGCTCCCTCAGCACTGACCCTCCCACCGTGCGGCGCTCCCTCAGCACTGACCCTCCGACAGTGCGGTGCTCCCTCAGCACTGACCCTCCGAAAGTGCGACGCTCCCTCAGCACTGACCCTCCGACAGTGAGGCCCTCCCTCAGCACTGACCCTCCGACAGTGCGGCCCTCCCTCGGCACTGACCCTCCAACAGTGTGGTGCTCCCTCAGCACTGACCCTCCCACAGTGTGCCGCTCCCTCAGCACTGACCCTCCGACAGTGCGGCGCTCCCTCAGCACTGACCCTCCGACAGTGCGGCGCTCCCTCAGCACTGACCCTCCGACAGCGCGGCGCTCCCTCAGCACTGACCCTCCGACAGTGCGGCGCTCCCTCAGCACTGACCCTCCGACAGTGCGGCGCTCCCTCAGCACTGACCCTCCGATAGTGCGGCGCTCCCTCTGCACTGACCCTCCGACAGTGCGGCGCTCCCTCAGCACAGACCCTCCGACAGTGCCGCTCTCCCTCAACACTGACCCTCCGACAGTGTGCTGCTCCCTCAGCACTGACCCTCCCACAGTGCGGCCCTCCCTCTGCACTGACCCTCCGACAGTGCAGCGCTCCCTCAGTGCTGATCCTCCGACTGTGCGGTGCTCCCTCAGCACTGACCCTCCAACAGTGCGGCGCTCCCTCAGCACTGACCCTCCGACAGTGCGGCTCTCCCTCAGCACTGACCCTCCGGCAGTGCGGCGCTCCCTCAGCACTGACCCTCCCACAGTGCAGCCCTCCCTCAGCACTGAAACTCCGACAGTGCGGCGCTCCCTCAGCACTGACCCTCCCACAGCGCGGCGCTCCCTCAGCACAGACCCTCCGACAGTGCGGCACTCCCTCAGCACTGACCCTCCCACAGTGCGGCACTCCCTCAGCACTGACCCTCCCACAGTGCGGCCCTCCCACGGCACTGACCCTCCGACAGTGCGGCATCCCTCAGCACTGTCCCTCCGACAGTGCGGCACTCCCTCAGCACTGACCCTCCGACAGTGCGGCCCTCCCACGGCACTGACCCTCCGACAGTGCGGCGCTCCCTCAACACTGACTCTCGGTCAGAGCGCTCCCTCAGCACCGACCCTCCCACAGTGCGCCGCTCCCTCAGCACTGACCCTCCGACAGAGCGACGCTCCCTCAGCACTGACCCTCTGACAGTGCCGCGCTCCCTCAGCACTGACCCTCCGACTGTGCGGCACTCCCTCAGCACTGACCCTCCCACATTGCGGCGCTCCCTCAGCACTGACCCTCCCACAGTGCGACACTCCCTCAGCACTGACCCTACCACAGTGCGACACTCCCTCAGCACTGACCCTCCCACAGTGCGGCACTCCCTCAGCACTGAATCTCCCACAGTGCGGCGCTCCCTCAGCACTGACCCTCCGACAGTGCGGCTCTCCCTAAGCACTGACCCTCCGAAAGTGCGACGCTCCCTCAGCACTGACCCTCCAACAGTGCGGCCCTCCCTCAGCACTGACCCTCCGACAGTGCGGCGCTCTCTCAGCACTGACTCTCCCACAGTGCGGCGCTCCCTCAGCACTGACCCTCCGACAGTGCGGCGCTCCCTCAGCACTGACCCTTTGACAGTGCGGCGCTCCCTCAGCACTGACCCTCCCACAGTGCGGAGCTCCATCAGCACTGACCCTCCCACAGTACGGCGCTCCCTCAGCACTGACCCTTCAAAAGTGCGGAGCTCCGTCAGCACTGACCCTCCCACAGTGCGGCGCTCCCTCAGCACTGACCCTCCCCACAGTGCGGCGCTCCCTCAGCACTGACCTTCCGACAGTGCGGCGCTCCCTCAGCACTGACCCTCCCACAGTGCGGCGCCCCTTCAACACTGACCCTCCCACAGAGCGGCGCTCCCTCAGCACTGACCCTCCGACAGTGCACTGTTCCCTCAGCACTGACCCTCCAACAGCGCGACGCTCCCTCAGCGCTGACCCTCCCACAGTGCGGAGCTCCCTCAGTACTGAACCTCCGACAGTGCGGAGCTCCCTCAGCACTGACCCTCCGACAGTGCCGCTGTCCCTCAGCACTGACCCTCCAACAGTGCAGCGCTCCATCAGCACTAACCCCCCGACAGTGCGGCGCTCCCTCAGCACTGACCCTCCGACAGTCCGCCGCTCCCTCAGGACTGACCCTCCGACAGTGCGGCCCTCCCTCGTCACTGACCTTCCGACAGCGCGGCCCTCCCTCAGCAGTGACCTTCCGACAGCGCGGCGCTCCCTCAGCACTGACCCTCCCACAGTGCGGCGCCCCTTCAACACTGACCCTCCCACAGAGCGGCGCTCCCTCAGCACTGACCCTCCGACAGTGCACTGTTCCCTCAGCACTGACCCTCCAACAGCGCGACGCTCCCTCAGCGCTGACCCTCCCACAGTGCGGAGCTCCCTCAGTACTGAACCTCCGACAGTGCGGAGCTCCCTCAGCACTGACCCTCCGACAGTGCGGCGCTCCCTCAGCACTGACCCTCCCACAGTGCGGCGGTCCCTCAGCACTGACCTTCCGACAGTGCGGCGCTCCCTCAGCACTGACCCTCCCACAGTGCGGCGCTCCCTCAGCACTGACCCTCCGACAGTGTGGCGCTCCCTCAGTACTGACCCTCCGATAGTGCGGACTCCCTCCCTCAGCACTGACCCTCCGACAGTGCGGCGCTCCCTCAGCACTGACCCTCCGAAAGTGCGGCACTCCCTCAGTACTGACACTCCGACATTGCGGCGCTCCCTCAGTACTGACCATCCGACAGTGCGGCGCTCCCTCAGCACTGACCCTCCCACAGTGCCGCTGTCCCTCAGCACTGACCCTCCAACAGTGCAGCGCTCCATCAGCACTAACCCCCCGACAGTGCGGCGCTCCCTCAGCACTGACCCTCCGACAGTCCGCCGCTCCCTCAGGACTGACCCTCCGACAGTGCGGCCCTCCCTCGTCACTGACCTTCCGACAGCGCTGCCCTCCCTCAGCAGTGACCTTCCAACAGCGCGGCCATCCCTCAGCACTGAACCTCCCTCAGGGCGGTGCTCCCTCAGCACTGACCCTCCGACAGTGCAGCGCTCCCTCAGTACTGACCCTCCGACAGTGCGGCGCTCCCTCAGCACTGACCCTCCCACCGTGCGGCGCTCCCTCAGCGCTGACCCTCCCACAGTGCGGCGCTCCCTCAGCGCTGACCCTCCCACAGTGCGGCGCTCCCTCAGCACTGACCCTCCGACAGTGCGGTGCTCCCTCAGCACTGACCCTCCGAAAGTGCGACGCTCCCTCAGCACTGACCCTCCGACAGTGCGGCCCTCCCTCAGCACTGACCATCCGAGAGTGCAGCACTCCTTCAGCACTGACCCTCCGACAGTGCGGCGCTCCCTCAGCACTGACTCTCCGACAGTATGTTGCTCCCTCAGCACTGACCCTCCGACAGTGCGGCACTCCCTCAGCACTGAGCCTCCGACAGTGCAGCGCTCCCTCAGCACTGACCCTCCCACAGTGCGGCGCTCCCTCAGCGCTGACCCTCCCACAGTGCGGCGCTCCCTCAGCACTGACCCTCCGACAGTGCGGCCCTCCCTCAGCACTGACCTTCCGACAGTGCGGCGCTCCCTCAGCACTGACCCTGCCACAGTGCGGCGGTCCCTCAGCACTGACCCTCCGACAGTCTGGCGCTCCCTCAGCTCTGACCCTCCGAGAGTCTGGCGCTCCCTCAGCTCTGACCCTCCGAGAGTGCGGCACACCCTCAGCACTGACCCTCTGACAGTGCGACACTCCCTCAGCACTGACCCTCCGACAGTGCGGCGCTCCCTCAGTACTGACCCTCCGATAGTGCGGACTCCCTCCCTCAGTGCTGAACCTCCGACAGTGCAGCGCTCCCTCAGTGCTGACCCTCCGACTGTGCGGTGCTCCCTCAGCACTGACCCTCCAACAGTGCGGCGCTCCCTCAGCACTGACCCTCCGACAGTGCGGCTCTCCCTCAGCACTGACCCTCCGGCAGTGCGGCGCTCCCTCAGCACTGACCCTCCCACAGTGCGGCGCTCCCTCAGCACTGACCCTCGCACAGTGCAGCGCTCCCTCAGCACTGAAACTCCGACAGTGCGGCGCTCCCTCAGCACTGACCCTCCCACAGCGCGGCGCTCCCTCAGCGCTGACCCTCCCACAGTGCGGAGCTCCCTCAGTACTGAACCTCCGACAGTGCGGCGCTCCCTCAGCACTGACCCTCCGACAGTGCGCCGCTCCCTCAGCACTGACCCTCCGACAGTGCGGCGCTCCCTCAGCACTGACCCTCCGACAGTGCGGCGCTCCCACAGCGCTGACCCTCCGACAGTGCGGCGCTCCCTCAGCACTGACCCTCCGACAGTGCGGAGCTCCCTCAGTACTGAACCTCCGACAGTGCGGAGCTCCCTCAGCACTGACCCTCCGACAGTGCGGCGCTCCCTCAGCACTGACCCTCCGACAGTGCGGCTCTCCCTCAGCACTGACCCTCCGACAGTGCGGCGCTCCCACAGCGCTGACCCTCCGACAGTGCGGCGCTCCCTCAGCACTGACCCTCCGACAGTGCGGCGCTCCCTCAGCACTGACCCTCCGACAGTGCGGCTCTCCCTCAGTACTGACCCTCCGACAGTGCGGCGCTCCCACAGCGCTGACCCTCCCACAGTGCGGCGCTCCCTCAGCACTGACCCTCCCACAGTGCGGCGCTCCCTCAGCACTGACCCTCCGACAGTGTGGCGCTCCCTCAGTACTGACCCTCCGATAGTGCGGACTCCCTCCCTCAGTGCTGAACCTCCGACAGTGCGGCGCTCCCTCAGCACTGACCCTCCGACAGTGCGGCGCTCCCTCAGCACTGACCCTCCGAAAGTGCGGCACTCCCTCAGTACTGACCCTCCGACATTCCGGCGCTCCCTCAGTACTGACCATCCGACAGTGCGGCGCTCCCTCAGCACTGACCCTCCGACAGTGCCGCTGTCCCTCAGCACTGACCCTCCAACAGTGCAGCGCTCCATCAGCACTAACCCCCCGACAGTGCGGCGCTCCCTCAGCACTGACCCTCCGACAGTCCGCCGCTCCCTCAGGACTGACCCTCCGACAGTGCGGCCCTCCCTCGTCACTGACCTTCCGACAGCGCGGCCCTCCCTCAGCAGTGACCTTCCGACAGCGCGGCGCTCCCTCAGCAGTGACCTTCCGACAGCGCGGCCATCCCTCAGCACTGAACCTCCCTCAGGGCGGTGCTCCCTCAGCACTGACCCTCCGACAGTGCGGCGCTCCCTCAGTACTGACCCTCCGACAGTGCGGCGCTCCCTCAGCACTGACCCTCCCACCGTGCGGCGCTCCCTCAGCGCTGACCCTCCCACAGTGCGGCGCTCCCTCAGCGCTGACCCTCCCACAGTGCGGCGCTCCCTCAGCACTGACCCTCCGACAGTGCGGTGCTCCCTCAGCGCTGACCCTCCCACAGTGCGGAGCTCCCTCAGTACTGAACCTCCGACAGTGCGGAGCTCCCTCAGCACTGACCCTCCGACAGTGCGCCGCTCCCTCAGCCCTGACCCTCCGACAGTGCGGCGCTCCCTCAGCACTGACCTTCCGACAGTGCGGCGCTCCCTCAGCACTGACCCTCCGACAGTGCGGCGCTCCCACAGCGCTGACCCTCCGACAGTGCGGCGCTCCCTCAGCACTGACCCTCCGACAGTGCGGCTCTCCCTCAGCACTGACCCTCCGACAGTGCGGCGCTCCCACAGCGCTGACCATCCGACAGTGCGGCGCTCCCTCAGCACTGACCCTCCGACAGTGCGGCGCTCCCTCAGCACTGACCCTCCGACAGTGCGGCTCTCCCTCAGCACTGACCCTCCGACAGTGCGGCGCTCCCTCAGCACTGACCCTCCGACAGTGCGGCGCTCCCTCAGCACTGACCCTCCGACAGCGCGGCGCTCCCTCAGCACTGACCCTCCGACAGTGCGGCACTCCCTCAGCGCTGACCCTCCCACAGTGCGGAGCTCCCTCAGTACTGAACCTCCGACAGTGCGGAGCTCCCTCAGCACTGACCCTCCGACAGTGCGCCGCTCCCTCAGCACTGACCCTCCGACAGTGCGGCGCTCCCTCAGCACTGACCTTCCGACAGTGCGGCGCTCCCTCAGCACTGACCCTCCCACAGTGTGGCGCTCCCTCAGCACTGACCCTCCGACAGTGTGGCGCTCCCTCAGTACTGACCCTCCGATAGTGCGGACTCCCTCCCTCAGTGCTGAACCTCCGACAGTGCGGCGCTCCCTCAGCACTGACCCTCGCACAGTGCAGCGCTCCCTCAGCACTGAAACTCCGACAGTGCGGCGCTCCCTCAGCACTGACCCTCCCACAGCGCGGCGCTCCCTCAGCGCTGACCCCCCCACAGTGCGGAGCTCCCTCAGTACTGAACCTCCGACAGTGCGGCGCTCCCTCAGCACTGACCCTCCGACAGTGCGCCGCTCCCTCAGCACTGACCCTCCGACAGTGCGGCGCTCCCTCAGCACTGACCCTCCGACAGTGCGGCGCTCCCACAGCGCTGACCCTCCGACAGTGCGGCGCTCCCTCAGCACTGACCCTCCGACAGTGCGGAGCTCCCTCAGTACTGAACCTCCGACAGTGCGGAGCTCCCTCAGCACTGACCCTCCGACAGTGCGGCGCTCCCTCAGCACTGACCCTCCGACAGTGCGGCTCTCCCTCAGCACTGACCCTCCGACAGTGCGGCGCTCCCACAGCGCTGACCCTCCGACAGTGCGGCGCTCCCTCAGCACTGACCCTCCGACAGTGCGGCGCTCCCTCAGCACTGACCCTCCGACAGTGCGGCTCTCCCTCAGTACTGACCCTCCGACAGTGCGGCGCTCCCACAGCGCTGACCCTCCCACAGTGCGGCGCTCCCTCAGCACTGACCCTCCCACAGTGCGGCGCTCCCTCAGCACTGACCCTCCGACAGTGTGGCGCTCCCTCAGTACTGACCCTCCGATAGTGCGGACTCCCTCCCTCAGTGCTGAACCTCCGACAGTGCGGCGCTCCCTCAGCACTGACCCTCCGACAGTGCGGCGCTCCCTCAGCACTGACCCTCCGAAAGTGCGGCACTCCCTCAGTACTGACCCTCCGACATTCCGGCGCTCCCTCAGTACTGACCATCCGACAGTGCGGCGCTCCCTCAGCACTGACCCTCCGACAGTGCCGCTGTCCCTCAGCACTGACCCTCCAACAGTGCAGCGCTCCATCAGCACTAACCCCCCGACAGTGCGGCGCTCCCTCAGCACTGACCCTCCGACAGTCCGCCGCTCCCTCAGGACTGACCCTCCGACAGTGCGGCCCTCCCTCGTCACTGACCTTCCGACAGCGCGGCCCTCCCTCAGCAGTGACCTTCCGACAGCGCGGCGCTCCCTCAGCAGTGACCTTCCGACAGCGCGGCCATCCCTCAGCACTGAACCTCCCTCAGGGCGGTGCTCCCTCAGCACTGACCCTCCGACAGTGCGGCGCTCCCTCAGTACTGACCCTCCGACAGTGCGGCGCTCCCTCAGCACTGACCCTCCCACCGTGCGGCGCTCCCTCAGCGCTGACCCTCCCACAGTGCGGCGCTCCCTCAGCGCTGACCCTCCCACAGTGCGGCGCTCCCTCAGCACTGACCCTCCGACAGTGCGGTGCTCCCTCAGCGCTGACCCTCCCACAGTGCGGAGCTCCCTCAGTACTGAACCTCCGACAGTGCGGAGCTCCCTCAGCACTGACCCTCCGACAGTGCGCCGCTCCCTCAGCCCTGACCCTCCGACAGTGCGGCGCTCCCTCAGCACTGACCTTCCGACAGTGCGGCGCTCCCTCAGCACTGACCCTCCGACAGTGCGGCGCTCCCACAGCGCTGACCCTCCGACAGTGCGGCGCTCCCTCAGCACTGACCCTCCGACAGTGCGGCTCTCCCTCAGCACTGACCCTCCGACAGTGCGGCGCTCCCACAGCGCTGACCATCCGACAGTGCGGCGCTCCCTCAGCACTGACCCTCCGACAGTGCGGCGCTCCCTCAGCACTGACCCTCCGACAGTGCGGCTCTCCCTCAGCACTGACCCTCCGACAGTGCGGCGCTCCCTCAGCACTGACCCTCCGACAGTGCGGCGCTCCCTCAGCACTGACCCTCCGACAGCGCGGCGCTCCCTCAGCACTGACCCTCCGACAGTGCGGCACTCCCTCAGCGCTGACCCTCCCACAGTGCGGAGCTCCCTCAGTACTGAACCTCCGACAGTGCGGAGCTCCCTCAGCACTGACCCTCCGACAGTGCGCCGCTCCCTCAGCACTGACCCTCCGACAGTGCGGCGCTCCCTCAGCACTGACCTTCCGACAGTGCGGCGCTCCCTCAGCACTGACCCTCCCACAGTGTGGCGCTCCCTCAGCACTGACCCTCCGACAGTGTGGCGCTCCCTCAGTACTGACCCTCCGATAGTGCGGACTCCCTCCCTCAGTGCTGAACCTCCGACAGTGCGGCGCTCCCTCAGCACTGACCCTCCGACAGTGCGGCCCTCCCTCAGCACTGACCCTCCGAAAGTGCGGCACTCCCTCAGTACTGACCCTCCGACATTGCGGCGCTCCCTCAGTACTGACCATCCGACAGTGCGGCGCTCCCTCAGCACTGACCCTCCGACAGTGCCGCTGTCCCTCAGCACTGACCCTCCAACAGTGCAGCGCTCCATCAGCACTAACCCCCCGACAGTGCGGCGCTCCCTCAGCACTGACCCTCCGACAGTCCGCCGCTCCCTCAGGACTGACCCTCCGACAGTGCGGCCCTCCCTCGTCACTGACCTTCCGACAGCGCGGCCCTCCCTCAGCAGTGACCTTCCGACAGCGCGGCGCTCCCTCAGCAGTGACCTTCCGACAGCGCGGCCATCCCTCAGCACTGAACCTCCCTCAGGGCGGTGCTCCCTCAGCACTGACCCTCCGACAGTGCGGCGCTCCCTCAGTACTGACCCTCCGACAGTGCGGCGCTCCCTCAGCACTGACCCTCCCACCGTGCGGCGCTCCCTCAGCGCTGACCCTCCCACAGTGCGGCGCTCCCTCAGCGCTGACCCTCCCACAGTGCGGCGCTCCCTCAGCACTGACCCTCCGACAGTGCGGTGCTCCCTCAGCACTGACCCTCCGAAAGTGCGACGCTCCCTCAGCACTGACCCTCCGACAGTGCGGCCCTCCCTCAGCACTGACCATCCGAGAGTGCAGCACTCCTTCAGCACTGACCCTCCGACAGTGCGGCGCTCCCTCAGCACTGACTCTCCGACAGTATGTTGCTCCCTCAGCACTGACCCTCCGACAGTGCGGCACTCCCTCTGCACTGAGCCTCCGACAGTGCAGCGCTCCCTCAGCACTGACCCTCCCACAGTGCGGCGCTCCCTCAGCGCTGACCCTCCCACAGTGCGGCGCTCCCTCAGCACTGACCCTCCGACAGTGCGGCCCTCCCTCAGCACTGACCTTCCGACAGTGCGGCGCTCCCTCAGCACTGACCCTGCCACAGTGCGGCGGTCCCTCAGCACTGACCCTCCGACAGTCTGGCGCTCCCTCAGCTCTGACCCTCCGAGGGTCTGGCGCTCCCTCAGCTCTGACCGTCCGAGAGTGCGGCACACCCTCAGCACTGACCCTCTGACAGTGCGACACTCCCTCAGGACTGACCCTCCGACAGTGCGGCCCTCCCTCGTCACTGACCTTCCGACAGCGCGGCCCTCCCTCAGCAGTGACCTTCCGACAGCGCGGCCATCCCTCAGCACTGAACCTCCCTCAGGGCGGTGCTCCCTCAGCACTGACCCTCCGACAGTGCGGCGGTCCCTCAGTACTGACCCTCCGACATTGCGGCGCTCCCTCAGTACTGACCATCCGACCGTGCGGCGCTCCCTCAGCACTGACCCTCCGACAGTGCCGCTGTCCCTCAGCACTGACCCTCCAACAGTGCAGCGCTCCATCAGCACTAACCCCCCGACAGTGCGGCGCTCCCTCAGCACTGACCCTCCGACAGTCCGCCGCTCCCTCAGGACTGACCCTCCGACAGTGCGGCCCTCCCTCGTCACTGACCTTCCGACAGCGCGGCCATCCCTCAGCACTGAACCTCCCTCAGGGCGGTGGTCCCTCAGCACTGACCCTCCGACAGTGCGGTGCTCCCTCAGTACTGACCCTCCGACAGTGCGGCGCTCCCTCAGCACTGACCCTCCCACCGTGCGACGCTCCCTCAGCACTGACCCTCCGACAGTGCGGTGCTCCCTCAGCACTGACCCTCCGAAAGTGCGACGCTCCCTCAACACTGACCATCCGAGAGTGCAGCACTCCTTCAGCACTGACCCTCCGACAGTGCGGCGCTCCCTCAGCAGTGACTCTCCGACAGTACGTTGCTCCCTCAGCGCTGACCCTCCGACAGTGCGGCACTCCCTCAGCACTGAGCCTCCGACAGTGCAGCGCTCCCTCAGCACTGACCCTCCCACAGTGCGGCGCTCCCCTCAGCGCTGACCCTCCCACAGTGCGGCGCTCCCTCAGCACTGACCCTCCGACAGTGCGGCCCTCCCTCAGCACTGACCTTCCGACAGTGCGGCGCTCCCTCAGCACTGACCCTGCCACAGTGCGGCGGTCCCTCAGCACTGACCCTCCGACAGTCTGGCGCTCCCTCAGCTCTGACCCTCCGAGAGTGCCGCACTCCCTCAGCACTGACCCTCCGACAGTGACCCGCTCCCTCAGCACTGACCCTCCGACAGTGCAGCGTTCCCTCAGCACTGACCCTCCAACAGTGCGGCGCTCCATCAGCAATGACCCCCCGACAGTGCGGCGCTCCCTCAGCACTGACCCTCCGCAGTCTGCCGCTCTCTCAGGATTGCCCCTCCGAGTGTGCGGCACACCCTCAGCACTGACCCTCCGACGGTGCGCTGCAACATCAGCACTGACCCTCCGACAGTGTGGCGCTCCCTCAGCACTGACCCTCCCACAGTGTGGCGCTCCCTCAGCACTGACCCTCCGACAGTGCGGCGCTCCCTCAGCACTGACCCTCCCACAGTGCGACGCTCCCTCAGCACTGACCCTCGCACAGTGCGGTGCTCCCACAGCACTGACCCTCCGACATTGCGGCGCTCCCTCAGCACTGACCCTCCGACAGTGCGGTGCAACCTCAGCACTGACACTCCGACAGTGCGGCGCACCCTCAGCACTGACCCTTCCACAGTGCAGCACTCGCTCAGCACTGACCCTCCGACAGTGCGGCGCTCCCTCGGCACTGACCCTCCCACAGTGCGGCGCTCCCTCGGCACTGACCCTCCAACAGTGCGGCGCTCCCTCAGCACTGACCCTCCGACAGTGCGGCTCTCCCTCAGCACTGACCCTCACACAGTGCGGCGCTCCCTCAGCACTGACCCTCCGACAGTGCGGCGCTCCCTCAGCACTGACCCTCCGACAGTGCGGCGCTCCCTCGCCACTGACCCTCCGACAGTGCGGCCCTCCCTCGGCACTGACCCTCCAACAGT
This sequence comes from Isurus oxyrinchus, assembly GCA_026770705.1. Classification (NCBI taxonomy): domain Eukaryota; kingdom Metazoa; phylum Chordata; class Chondrichthyes; order Lamniformes; family Lamnidae; genus Isurus; species Isurus oxyrinchus. The sequence continues at coordinate 24,223 of JANJGN010003316.1, forward strand.
GCGGTGCTCCCTCAGCACTGACCCTCCGACAGTGCGGCGCTCCCTCAGCACTGACCCTCCGACAGTGCGGCGCTCCCTCAGCACTGACCCTCCGAGAGTGCGGCGCTCCCTCTACACTGACCCTCCGACAGTGCGGCGCTCCCTCAGCACAGATCCTCCGACAGTGCCGCTCTCCCTCAACACTGACCCTCCGACAGTGCAGCGCTCCCTCAGTGCTGACCCTCCGACTGTGCGGTGCTCCCTCAGCACTGACCCTCCGACAGTGCGGCGCTCCCTCAGCACTGACCCTCCCACAGCGCGGCGCTCCCTCAGCACTGACCCTCCGACAGTGAGGCACTCCCTCAGCACTGACCCTCCCACAGTGCGGCACTCCCTCAGCACTGACCCTCCCACAGTGCGGCCCTCCCACGGCACTGACCCTCCGACAGTGCGGCATCCCTCAGCACTGTCCCTCCGACAGTGCGGCCCTCCCACGGCACTGACCCTCCGACAGTGCGGCGCTCCCTCAACACTGACTCTCGGTCAGAGCGCTCCCTCAGCACCGACCCTCCCACAGTGCGGCACTCCCTCAGCACTGACCCTCCGACAGAGCGACGCTCCCTCAGCACTGACCCTCTGACAGTGCCGCGCTCCCTCAGCACTGACCCTCCGACTGTGCGGCGCTCCCTCAGCACTGACCCTCCCACATTGCGGCGCTCCCTCAGCACTGACCCTCCCACAGTGCGACACTACCTCAGCACTGACCCTACCACAGTGCGACACTCCCTCAGCACTGACCCTCCCACAGTGCGGCACTCCCTCAGCACTGAATCTCCCACAGTGCGGCGCTCCCTCAGCACTGACCCTCCGACAGTGCGGCGCTCCCTCAGCACTGACCCTTTGACAGTGCGGCGCTCCCTCAGCACTGACCCTCCCACAGTGCGGAGCTCCATCAGCACTGACCCTCCCACAGTACGGCGCTCCCTCAGCACTGACCCTTCAAAAGTGCGGAGCTCCGTCAGCACTGACCCTCCCACAGTGCGGCGCTCCCTCAGCACTGACCCTCCGACAGTGCGGCGCTCCCTCAGCACTGACCCTCCCATAGTGCGGCGCCCCCTCAGCACTGACCCTTCGACAGTGCACTGTTCCCTCAGCACTGACCCTCCAACAGCGCGACGCTCCATCAGAACTGTCCATCCGATAGTGCGGTTCTCCCTAAGCACTGACCCTCCGACAGTGCGGCGCTCCCTCAACGCTGACCCTCCGACAGTGCGGAGCTCCCTCAGTACTGAACCTCCGACAGTGCGGAGCTCCCTCAGCACTGACCCTCCGACAGTGTGGCGCTCCCTCAGTACTGATCCTCCGACAGCGCGGCGCTCCCTCAGCACTGACCCTCCAACAGTGCGGCGCTCCCTCAGCACTGACCCTCCGACAGTGCGGCGCTCCCTCAGCACTGACCCTCCGAGAGTGCGGCGCTCCCTCTGCACTGACCCTCCGACAGTGCGGCGCTCCCTCAGCACAGATCCTCCGACAGTGCCGCTCTCCCTCAACACTGACCCTCCGACAGTGCAGCGCTCCCTCAGTGCTGACCCTCCGACTGTGCGGTGCTCCCTCAGCACTGACCCTCCGACAGTGCGGCGCTCCCTCAGCACTGACCCTCCCACAGCGCGGCGCTCCCTCAGCACTGACCCTCCGACAGTGCGGCACTCCCTCAGCACTGACCCTCCCACAGTGCGGCACTCCCTCAGCACTGACCCTCCCACAGTGCGGCCCTCCCACGGCACTGACCCTCCGACAGTGCGGCATCCCTCAGCACTGTCCCTCCGACAGTGCGGCCCTCCCACGGCACTGACCCTCCGACAGTGCGGCGCTCCCTCAACACTGACTCTCGGTCAGAGCGCTCCCTCAGCACCGACCCTCCCACAGTGCGGCACTCCCTCAGCACTGACCCTCCGACAGAGCGACGCTCCCTCAGCACTGACCCTCTGACAGTGCCGCGCTCCCTCAGCACTGACCCTCCGACTGTGCGGCGCTCCCTCAGCACTGACCCTCCCACATTGCGGCGCTCCCTCAGCACTGACCCTCCCACAGTGCGACACTACCTCAGCACTGACCCTACCACAGTGCGACACTCCCTCAGCACTGACCCTCCCACAGTGCGGCACTCCCTCAGCACTGAATCTCCCACAGTGCGGCGCTCCCTCAGCACTGACCCTCCGACAGTGCGGCGCTCCCTCAGCACTGACCCTTTGACAGTGCGGCGCTCCCTCAGCACTGACCCTCCCACAGTGCGGAGCTCCATCAGCACTGACCCTCCCACAGTACGGCGCTCCCTCAGCACTGACCCTTCAAAAGTGCGGAGCTCCGTCAGCACTGACCCTCCCACAGTGCGGCGCTCCCTCAGCACTGACCCTCCGACAGTGCGGCGCTCCCTCAGCACTGACCCTCCCATAGTGCGGCGCCCCCTCAGCACTGACCCTTCGACAGTGCACTGTTCCCTCAGCACTGACCCTCCAACAGCGCGACGCTCCATCAGAACTGTCCATCCGATAGTGCGGTTCTCCCTAAGCACTGACCCTCCGACAGTGCGGCGCTCCCTCAACGCTGACCCTCCGACAGTGCGGAGCTCCCTCAGTACTGAACCTCCGACAGTGCGGAGCTCCCTCAGCACTGACCCTCCGACAGTGTGGCGCTCCCTCAGTACTGATCCTCCGACAGCGCGGCGCTCCCTCAGCACTGACCCTCCAACAGTGCGGCGCTCCCTCAGCACTGACCCTCCGACAGTGCGGCGCTCCCTCAGCACTGACCCTCCAACAGTGTGGCGCTCCCTCAGCACTGACACTCCGACAGTGCGGCGCTCCCTCAGCACTGACCCTCCCACAGTGCGGCGCTCCCTCAGCGCTGACCCTCTGACAGTGCGCCGCTCCCTCAGAACTGACCCTCCCTCAGTGCGGCGCTCCGTCAGCGCTGACCCTCTGACAGTGCGGCGCTCCCTCTGCACTGATGCTCCCACAGTGCGGCGCTCCCTCAGCACTGACCCTCCGACAGTGCGGCGCTCCCTCAGCGCTGACTCTCTGACAGTGCGGCGCTCCCTCATCAATGACCATCCGACATTGCGGCACTCCCTCAGCACTGACCCTGCAATGGTGCGGCACTCCCTCAGTACTGACCCTCCGACATTGCTGCGCTCCCTCAGTACTGACCCTCAGACAGCGCGGCGCTCCCTCAGCACTGACCCTCTGACAGTGCTGCGCTCCCTCAGCACTGACCCTCCGACAGTGCGGCGTTCCCTCAGCACTGACCCTCCCACAGTGCGGCACTCCCTCAGCACTGATCCTCCCAAAGTGCGGCGCTCCCTCAGAACTAACCCGCCGACGAGGCGGCGTTCCCTCAGCACTGACACTCCGACAGTGCAGTGCTCCCTCAGCACTGACCCTCCCAAAGTGCAGCGCTCCCTCAGAACTAACCCTCCGAGAAGGCGGCACTCCCTCAGCGCTGACCCTCCGACATTGCGGCTCTCCCTCAGCACTGACCCTCCAACAGTGCAAAGCTCCCTCAGCACTGACCCATCGACAGTGCGGCTCTCCCTCAGCACTGACCCTCCGACAGTGCGACGCTCCCTCAGCACTGACCCTCCGACTGTGCGGCGCTCCCTCAGCACTGACCTTCCGACAGTGCGGCACTCCCTCAGCACTGACCCTCCGATAGTGCGGACTCCCTCCCTCAGTGCTGAACCTCCGACAGTGCGGCGCTCCCTCAGCACTGACCCACCAAAGGTGCGGAGCTCCCTCAGCACTGACCCTCCGAAAGTGCGGCACTCCCTCAGTACTGAACCTCCGACATTGCGGCGCTCCCTCAGCACTGACCCTCCGACAGTGACCCGCTCCCTCAGCACTGACCCTCCGACAGTGACCCGCTCCCTCAGCACTGACCCTCCGACAGTGCAGCGCTCCCTCGTCACTCACCTTCCGACAGCGTGGCACTCCCTCAGCACTGACCTTCCGAAAGCGTGGCACTCCCTCAGCACTGACCCTCCGACAGCGTGGCACTCCCTCAGCACTGACCATCCAACAGTGCGGCTCTCCCTCAGCACTGAACCTCCCACAGTGAGGCGCTCCCTCAGCACTGACCCTCCGACAGTGCGGCGCACCCTCAGCACTGACCCTCCGATAGTGCGCCGCTCCCTCTGGACTGACCCTCCGACAGTGCGGCCCTCCGTCGTCACTGACCTACCGACAGCGCGGCCCTCCCTCAGCACTGACCTTCCGACAGCGCGGCCCTCCCTCAGCACTGAACCTCCGACAGTGCGGCGCTCCCTCAGCACTGACCCTCCGACAGTGCGGCGCTTCTTCAGTACTGACCCTCCCACAGTGCGGCGCTCCCTCAGCACTGACCCTCCGACAGCGCGGTGCTCCCTCAGCACTGACCCTCCGAAAGTGCGGCGCTCCCTCAGCACTGACCCTCCGACAGTGCGGCCCTCCCACGGCACTGACCCTCCGACAGTGCGGCATCCCTCAGCACTGTCCCTCCGACAGTGCGGCACTCCCTCAGCACTGACCCTCCGACAGTGCGGCCCTCCCACGGCACTGACCCTCCGACAGTGCGGCGCTCCCTCAACACTGACTCTCGGTCAGAGCGCTCCCTCAGCACCAACCCTCCCACAGTGCGCCGCTCCCTCAGCACTGACCCTCCGACAGAGCGACGCTCCCTCAGCACTGACCCTCTGACAGTGCTGCGCTCACTCAGCACTGACCCTCCGACTGTGCGGCGCTCCCTCAGCACTGACCCTCCCACATTGCGGCGCTCCCTCAGCACTGACCCTACCACAGTGCGACACTCCCTCAGCACTGACCCTACCACAGTGCGACACTCCCTCAGCACTGACGCTCCCACAGTGCGGCACTCCCTCAGCACTGAATCTCCCACAGTGCGGCGCTCCCTCAGCACTGACCCTCCGACAGTGCGGCTCTCCCTCAGCACTGACCCTCCGAAAGTGCGACGCTCCCTCAGCACTGACACTCCAACAGTGCGGCCCTCCCCTCAGCACTGACCCTCCGACAGTGCGGCGCTCTCTCAGCACTGACTCTCCCACAGTGCAGCGCTCCCTCAGAACTGACCCTTCAAAAGTGCGGAGCTCCGTCAGCACTGACCCTCCCACAGTGCGGCGCTCCCTCAGCACTGACCCTCCGACAGTGCGGCGCTCCCTCAGCACTGACCCTCCCATAGTGCGGCGCCCCCTCAGCACTGACCCTCCCACAGAGCGGCGCTCCCTCAGCACTGACCCTCCGACAGTGCACTGTTCCCTCAGCACTGACCCTCCAACAGCGCAACGCTCCATCAGTACTGACCATCCGATAGTGCGGTTCTCCCTAAGCGCTGACCCTCCGACAGTGCGGAGCTCCCTCAGTACTGAACCTCCGACAGTGCGGAGCTCCCTCAGCACTGACCCTCCGACAGTGTGGCGCTCCCTCAGTACTGATCCTCCGACAGCGCGGCGCTCCCTAAGCACTGACCCTCCAACAGTGCGGCGCTCCCTCAGCACTGACCCTCCGACAGTGCGGCGCTCCCTCAGCACTGACCCTCCAACAGTGTGGCGCTCCCTCAGCACTGACAATCCGACAGTGCGGCGCTCCCTCAGCACTGACCCTCCGACAGTGCGGCGCTCCCTCAGCGCTGACCCTCTGACAGTGCGCCGCTCCCTCAGAACTGACCCTCCCTCAGTGCGGCGCTCCGTCAGCGCTGACCCTCTGACAGTGCGGCGCTCCCTCTGCACTGATGCTCCCACAGTGCGGCGCTCCCTCAGCACTGACCCTCCGACAGTGCGGCGCTCCCTCAGCGCTGACTCTCTGACAGTGCGGCGCTCCCTCATCAATGACCATCCGACAGTGCGGCGCTCCCTCAGCACTGACCCTCCGACATTGCGGCACTCCCTCAGCACTGACCCTGCAATGGTGCGGCACTCCCTCAGTACTGACCCTCCGACATTGCTGCGCTCCCTCAGTACTGACCCTCAGACAGCGCGGCGCTCCCTCAGCACTGACCCTCTGACAGTGCGGCGCTCCCTCAGCACTGACCCTCCCACAGTGCGGCGCTCCCTCAGCACTGACCCTCCGACAGAGCGATGCTCCCTCAGCACTGACCCTCCGACAGTGCGGCACTCCATCAGCACTGACCCTCCAACACAGCGGAGCTCCCTCAACACTGACCCTCCGACAGTGCGGCGCTCCCTCAGCAGTGACCCTCCGACAGTGCGGCGTTCCCTCAGCACTGACCCTCCCACAGTGCGGCACTCCCTCAGCACTGATCCTCCCAAAGTGCAGCGCTCCCTCAGAACTAACCCTCCGACGAGGCGGCGTTCCCTCAGCACTGACACTCCGACAGTGCAGTGCTCCCTCAGCACTGACCCTCCCAAAGTGCAGCGCTCCCTCAGAACTAACCCTCCGAGAAGGCGGCACTCCCTCAGCGCTGACCCTCCGACATTGCGGCTCTCCCTCAGCACTGACCCTCCGACAGTGCAACGCTCCCTCAGCACTGACCCATCGACAGTGCGGCTCTCCCTCAGCACTGACCCTCCGACAGTGCGGCGCTCCCTCAGCACTGACCCTCCGACAGTGCGGCGCTCCCTCAGTACTGACCCTCCGACAGAGCGACGATCCCTCAGCACTGACCCTCTGACAGTGCTGCGCTCCCTCAGCACTGACCCTCCGACAGTGACCCGCTCCCTCAGCACTGACCCTCCGACAGTGCAGCCCTCCCTCGTCACTCACCTTCCGACAGCGTGGCACTCCCTCAGCACTGACCTTCCGAAAGCGTGGCACTCCCTCAGCACTGACCCTCCGACAGCGTGGCACTCCCTCAGCACTGACCATCCAACAGTGCGGCTCTCCCTCAGCACTGAACCTCCCACAGTGAGGCGCTCCCTCAGCACTGACCCTCCGACAGTGCGGCGCACCCTCAGCACTGACCCTCCGATAGTGCGCCGCTCCCTCTGGACTGACCCTCCGACAGTGCGGCCCTCCGACGTCACTGACCTACCGACAGCGCGGCCCTCCCTCAGCACTGACCTTCCGACAGCGCGGCCCTCCCTCAGCACTGAACCTCCGACAGTGCGGCGCTCCCTCAGCACTGACCCTCCGACAGTGCGGCGCTTCTTCAGTACTGACCCTCCCACAGTGCGGCGCTCCCTCAGCACTGACCCTCCGACAGCGCGGTGCTCCCTCAGCACTGACCCTCCGAAAGTGCGGCGCTCCCTCAGCACTGACCCTCCGACAGTGCGGCCCTCCCACGGCACTGACCCTCCGACAGTGCGGCATCCCTCAGCACTGTCCCTCCGACAGTGCGGCACTCCCTCAGCACTGACCCTCCGACAGTGCGGCCCTCCCACGGCACTGACCCTCCGACAGTGCGGCGCTCCCTCAACACTGACTCTCGGTCAGAGCGCTCCCTCAGCACCAACCCTCCCACAGTGCGCCGCTCCCTCAGCACTGACCCTCCGACAGAGCGACGCTCCCTCAGCACTGACCCTCTGACAGTGCTGCGCTCACTCAGCACTGACCCTCCGACTGTGCGGCGCTCCCTCAGCACTGACCCTCCCACATTGCGGCGCTCCCTCAGCACTGACCCTCCCACAGTGCGACACTCCCTCAGCACTGACCCTACCACAGTGCGACACTCCCTCAGCACTGACGCTCCCACAGTGCGGCACTCCCTCAGCACTGAATCTCCCACAGTGCGGCGCTCCCTCAGCACTGACCCTCCGACAGTGCGGCTCTCCCTCAGCACTGACCCTCCGAAAGTGCGACGCTCCCTCAGCACTGACACTCCAACAGTGCGGCCCTCCCTCAGCACTGACCCTCCGACAGTGCGGCGCTCTCTCAGCACTGACTCTCCCACAGTGCAGCGCTCCCTCAGCACTGACCCTCCGACAGTGCGGCGCTCCCTCAGCACTGACCCTCCCACAGTGCGGAGCTCCATCAGCACTGACCCTCCCACAGTACGGCGCTCCCTCAGAACTGACCCTTCAAAAGTGCGGAGCTCCGTCAGCACTGACCCTCCCACAGTGCGGCGCTCCCTCAGCACTGACCCTCCGACAGTGCGGCGCTCCCTCAGCACTGACCCTCCCATAGTGCGGCGCCCCCTCAGCACTGACCCTCCCACAGAGCGGCGCTCCCTCAGCACTGACCCTCCGACAGTGCACTGTTCCCTCAGCACTGACCCTCCAACAGCGCAACGCTCCATCAGTACTGACCATCCGATAGTGCGGTTCTCCCTAAGCGCTGACCCTCCGACAGTGCGGAGCTCCCTCAGTACTGAACCTCCGACAGTGCGGAGCTCCCTCAGCACTGACCCTCCGACAGTGTGGCGCTCCCTCAGTACTGATCCTCCGACAGCGCGGCGCTCCCTAAGCACTGACCCTCCAACAGTGCGGCGCTCCCTCAGCACTGACCCTCCGACAGTGCGGCGCTCCCTCAGCACTGACCCTCCAACAGTGTGGCGCTCCCTCAGCACTGACAATCCGACAGTGCGGCGCTCCCTCAGCACTGACCCTCCGACAGTGCGGCGCTCCCTCAGCGCTGACCCTCTGACAGTGCGCCGCTCCCTCAGAACTGACCCTCCCTCAGTGCGGCGCTCCGTCAGCGCTGACCCTCTGACAGTGCGGCGCTCCCTCTGCACTGATGCTCCCACAGTGCGGCGCTCCCTCAGCACTGACCCTCCGACAGTGCGGCGCTCCCTCAGCGCTGACTCTCTGACAGTGCGGCGCTCCCTCATCAATGACCATCCGACAGTGCGGCGCTCCCTCAGCACTGACCCTCCGACATTGCGGCACTCCCTCAGCACTGACCCTGCAATGGTGCGGCACTCCCTCAGTACTGACCCTCCGACATTGCTGCGCTCCCTCAGTACTGACCCTCAGACAACGCGGCGCTCCCTCAGCACTGACCCTCTGACAGTGCGGCGCTCCCTCAGCACTGACCCTCCCACAGTGCGGCGCTCCCTCAGCACTGACCCTCCGACAGAGCGATGCTCCCTCAGCACTGACCCTCCGACAGTGCGGCACTCCATCAGCACTGACCCTCCAACACAGCGGAGCTCCCTCAACACTGACCCTCCGACAGTGCGGCGCTCCCTCAGCAGTGACCCTCCGACAGTGCGGCGTTCCCTCAGCACTGACCCTCCCACAGTGCGGCACTCCCTCAGCACTGATCCTCCCAAAGTGCAGCGCTCCCTCAGAACTAACCCTCCGACGAGGCGGCGTTCCCTCAGCACTGACACTCCGACAGTGCAGTGCTCCCTCAGCACTGACCCTCCCAAAGTGCAGCGCTCCCTCAGAACTAACCCTCCGAGAAGGCGGCACTCCCTCAGCGCTGACCCTCCGACATTGCGGCTCTCCCTCAGCACTGACCCTCCGACAGTGCAACGCTCCCTCAGCACTGACCCATCGACAGTGCGGCTCTCCCTCAGCACTGACCCTCCGACAGTGCGACGCTCCCTCAGCACTGACCCTCCGACAGTGCGGCGCTCCCTCAGCACTGACCCTCCGACAGTGCGGCGCTCCCTCAGTACTGACCCTCCGACAGAGCGACGATCCCTCAGCACTGACCCTCTGACAGTGCTGCGCTCCCTCAGCACTGACCCTCCGACTGTGCGGCGCTCCCTCAGCACTGACCCTCCCACATTGCGGCGCTCCCTCAGCACTGACCCTCCCACAGTGCGACACTACCTCAGCACTGACCTTACCACAGTGCGACACTCCCTCAGCACTGACCCTCCCACAGTGCGGCACTCCCTCAGCACTGAATCTCCCACAGTGCGGCGCTCCCTCAGCACTGACCCTCCGACAGTGCGGCTCTCCCTCAGCACTGACCCTCCGAAAGTGCGACGCTCCCTCAGCACTGACACTCCAACAGTGCGGCCCTCCCTCAGCACTGACCCTCCGACAGTGCGGCGCTCCCTCAGCACTGACCCTCCGACAGTGCGGCGCTCCCTCAGCACTGACCCTTTGACAGTGCGGCGCTCCCTCAGCACTGACCCTCCCACAGTGCGGAGCTCCATCAGCACTGACCCTCCCACAGTACGGCGCTCCCTCAGCACTGACCCTTCAAAAGTGCGGAGCTCCGTCAGCACTGACCCTCCCACAGTGCGGCGCTCCCTCAGCACTGACCCTCCGACAGTGCGGCGCTCCCTCAGCACTGACCCTCCCATAGTGCGGCGCTCCCTCAGCACTGACCCTCCGACAGTGCGGCGCTCCCTCAGCACTGACCCTCCCATAGTGCGGCGCTCCCTCAGCACTGACCCTCCCACAGAGCGGCGCTCCCTCAGCACTGACCCTCCGACAGTGCACTGTTCCCTCAGCACTGACCCTCCAACAGCGCGGCGCTCCATCAGTACTGACCATCCGATAGTGCGGTTTTCCCTAAGCACTGACCCTCCGACAGTGCGGCGCTCCCTCAGCGCTGACCCTCCGACAGTGCGGAGCTCCCTCAGTACTGAACCTCCGACAGTGCGGAGCTCCCTCAGCACTGACCCTCCGACAGTGTGGCGCTCCCTCAGTACTGATCCTCCGACAGCGCGGCGCTCCCTCAGCACTGACCCTCCAACAGTGCGGCGCTCCCTCAGCACTGACCCTCCGACAGTGCGGCGCTCCCTCAGCACTGACCCTCCGACAGTGCGGCGCTCCCTCAGCACTGACCCTCCCACAGTGCGGCGCTCCCTCAGCACTGACCCTCCCACAGTGCGGCGCTCCCTCAGCACTGACCCTCCGACAGTGCGGCGCTCCCTCAGCGCTGACCCTCTGACAGTGCGCCGCTCCCTCTGCACTGATGCTCCCACAGTGCGGCGCTCCCTCAGCACTGACCCTCTGACAGTGCGGCGCTCCCTCAGCGCTGACTCTCTGACAGTGCGGCGCTCCCTCATCAATGACCATCCGACAGTGCGGCGCTCCCTCAGCACTGACCCTCCGACATTGCGGCACTCCCTCAGCACTGACCCTGCAATGGTGCGGCACTCCCTCAGTACTGACCCTCCGACATTGCTGCGCTCCCTCAGTAGTGACCCTCAGACAGCGCGGCGCTCCCTCAGCACTGACCCTCTGACAGTGCGGCGCTCCCTCAGCACTGACCCTCCCACAGTGCGGCGCTCCCTCAGCACTGACCCTCCGACAGAGCGATGCTCCCTCAGCACTGACCCTCCAACAGTGCGGCACTCCATCAGCACTGACCCTCCAACACAGCGGATCTCCCTCAACACTGACCCTCCGACAGGGCGGCGCTCCCTCAGCACTGACCCTCCGACAGTGCATCGTTCCCTCAGCACTGACCCTCCCAAAGTGCAGCGCTCCCTCAGAACTAACCCTCCGACGAGGCGGCGTTCCCTCAGCACTGACACTCCGACAGTGCAGTGCTCCCTCAGCACTGACCCTCCCAAAGTGCAGCGCTCCCTCAGAACTAACCCTCCGACAAGGCGGCACTCCCTCAGCACTGTCCCTCCGACATTGCGGCTCTCCCTCAGTGCTGACCCTCCAACAGTGCAACGCTCCCTCAGCACTGACCCATCGACAGTGCGGCTCTCCCTCAGCACTGACCCTCCGACAGTGCGACGCTCCCTCAGCACTGACCCATCGACAGTGCGGCTCTCCCTCAGTACTGACCCTCCGAGAGTGCGGACTCCCTCCCTCAGTGCTGAACCTCCGACAGTGCGGCGCTCCCTCAGCACTGACCCACCAAAGGTGCGGAGCTCCCTCAGCACTGACCCTCCAAAAGTGCGGCACTCCCTCAGTACTGACCCTCCGACATTGCGGCGTTCCCTCAGCACTGACCCTCCGACAGTGACCCGCTCCATCAGCACTGACCCTCCAACAGTGCGGCGCTTCCTCAGCACTGACCCTCCGACAGTGCAGCCCTCCCTCGTCACTGACCTTCCGACAGCGCGGCCATCCCTCAGCACTGACCCTCCGACAGTGCGGCGCTCCCTCAGCACTGAACCTCCCACAGTGAGGCGCTCCCTCAGCACTGACCCTCCGACAGTGCGGCGCTCCCTCAGCACTGACCCTCCGACAGTGCGGCGCACCCTCAGCACTGACCCTCCGACAGTGCGCCGCTCCCTCTGGACTGACCCTCCGACAGTGCGGCCCTCCGTCGTCACTGACCTTCCAACAGCGCGGCCCTCCCTCAGCACTGAACCTCCGACAGTGCGGCGCTCCCTCAGCACTGACCCTACGACAGTGCGGCGCTCCCTCAGTACTGACCCTCCCACAGTGCGGCGCTCCCTCAGCACTGACCCTCCGACAGCGCGGTGCTCCCTCAGCACTGACCCTCCGAAAGTGCGGCGCTCCCTCAGCACTGACCCTCCGACAGTGCGGCCCTCCCTCAGCACTGACCCTCCGACGGTGCGGCGCTCCCTCAGCACTGACCATCCGAGAGTGCAGCACTCCCTCAGCACTGACCCTCCGACAGTGCGGCGCTCCCTCAGCGCTGACCCTCCCACATTGCTGCGCTCCCTCAGCACTGACCCTCCGACAGCGCGGTGCTCCCTCAGCACTGACCCTCCGAAAGTGCGGCGCTCCCTCAGCACTGACCCTCCCACAGTGCGGCGCTCCCTCAGCACTAACCCTCCCACAGTACGGCGCTCCCTCAGCACTGACCCTTCAAAAGTTTGGAGCTCCCTCAGCACTGACCCTCCGACAGTGCGGCGCTCCCTCAGCACTGACCCTCCCACAGTGCACTGTTCCCTCAGCACTGACCCTCCAACAGCGCGACGCTCCATCCGTACTGGCCCTCCGATAGTGCGGTTCTCCCTAAGCACTGACCCTCCAACAGTACGGTTCTCCCTCAGCACTGATCCTCCGACAGTGTGGCGCTCCCTCAGCGCTGACCCTCCGACAATGCGGAGCTCCCTCAGTACTGAACCTCCGACAGTGCGGAGCTCCCTCAGCACTGACCCTCCGAGAGTGCGGCGCTCCCTCAGTACTGATCCTCCGACAGTGCGGCGCTCCCTCAGCACTGACCCTCCGACAGTGCGGCTCTCCCTCAGCACTGACCCTCCAACAGTGCGGCGCTCCCTCAGCACTGACCCTCCGACAGTGCGGCGCTCCCTCAGCACTGACCCTCCAACAGTGCGGCGCTCCCTCAGCACTGACACTCCGACAGTGCGGCGCTCCCTCAGCACTGACCCTCCGACAGTGCGGCGCTCCCTCAGCGCTGACCCTCTGACAGTGCGCCGCTCCCTCAGAACTGACCCTCCGACATTGCGGCACTCCCTCAGCACTGACCCTCCAATGGTGCGGAGCTCCCTCAGCACTCACCCTCCGAAAGTGCGGCACTCCCTCAGTACTGACCCTCCGACATTGCTGCGCTCCCTCAGTACTGACCCTCAGACAGCGCGGCGCTCCCTCAGCACTGACCCTCTGACAGTGCGGCGCTCCCTCAGCACTGACCCTCCCACAGTGCGGCGCTCCCTCAGCACTGACCCTCCGACAGAGCGATGCTCCCTCAGCACTGACCCTCCGACAGTGCGGCACTCCATCAGCACTGACCCTCCAACACAGCGGAGCTCCCTCAACACTGACCCTCCGACAGTGCGGCGCTCCCTCAGCACTGACCCTCCGACAGTGCGGCGCTCCCTCAGCACTGACCCTCCGACAGCGCGGCGCTCCCTCGGCTCTGACCCTCAGACAGTGCCCTCCCTCAGCGCTGACCCTCCCACAGTGCGGCGCTCCCTCAGCACTGACCCTCTCACAGTGCCGCGCTCCCTCAGCACTGACCCTCCCAAAGTGCGGCGCTCCCTCAGAACTAACCCTCCGACAAGGCGGCGTTCCCTCAGCACTGACCCTCCCACAGTGCGGCACTCCCTCAGCACTGATCCTCCCAAAGTGCTCGCTCCCTCAGAACTAACCCTCTGACGAGGCGGCGTTCCGTCAGCACTGACACTCCGACAGTGCAGTGTTCCCTCAGCACTGACCCTCCGACAGTGCGGCGCTCCCTCAGAACTAACCCTCCCACAGTGCGGCGCTCCCTCAGCACTGATCCTCCAACAGTGTGGCGCTCCCTCAGCACTGACACTCCGACAGTGCGGCTCTCCCTCAGCACTGACCCTCCGACAGTGCGGCGCTCCCTCAGTGCTGACCCTCTGACAGTGCGCCGCTCCCTCAGAACTGACCCTCCGACATTGCGGCACTCCCTCAGCACTGACCCTCCAATGGTGCGGAGCTCCCTCAGCACTCACCCTCCGAAAGTGCGGCACTCCCTCAGTACTGACCCTCCGACATTGCTGCGCTCCCTCAGTACTGACCCTCAGACAGCGCGGCGCTCCCTCAGCACTGACCCTCTGACAGTGCGGCGCTCCCTCAGCACTGACCCTCCCACAGTGCGGCGCTCCCTCAGCACTGACCCTCCGACAGAGCGATGCTCCCTCAGCACTGACCCACCGACAGTGCGGCACTCCATCAGCACTGACCCTCCAACACAGCGGAGCTCCCTCAGCACTGATCCTCCGACAGTGCGGCCCTCCCTCAGCACTGACCATCCGAGAGTGCAGCACTCCCTCAGCACTGACCCTCCGACAGTGCGGCGCTCCCTCAGCACTGACCCTCCCACAGTACGGCGCTCCCTCAGCACTGACCCTTCAAAAGTTTGGAGCTCCCTCAACACTGACCCTCCGACAGTGTGGCGCTCCCTCAGCACTGACCCTCCGACAGTGCGGCGCTCCCTCAGCCCTGACCCTCCCATAATGCGGCGCCCCCTCAGCACGAACCCTCCCACATTGCGACGCTCCATCAGCACTGACCCTCCAACACAGCGGAGCTCCCTCAGCACTGATCCTCCGACAGTACGGTTCTCCCTCAGCACTGATCCTCCGACAGTGTGGCGCTCCCTCAGCGCTGACCCTCCGACAGTGCGGAGCTCCCTCAGTACTGAACCTCCGACAGTTTGGCGCTCCCTCAGCACTGACCCTCTGACAGTGCGGCGCTCCCTCAGCACTGATCCTCCGACAGTGTGGCGCTTCCTCAGCGCTGACCCTCCGACAGTGCGGAGCTCCCTCAGTACTGAACCTCCGACAGTGCGGAGCTCCCTCAGCACTGACCCTCCGACAGTGCGGCACTCCCTCAGTACTGATCCTCCGACAGTGCGGCGCTCCCTCAGCACTGACCCTCCGACAGTGCGGCTCTCCCTCAGCACTGACCCTCCAACAGTGCGGCGCTCCCTCAGCACTGATCCTCCGACAGTGCGGCGCTTCCTCAGAACTGACCCTCCGACAGTGCGGCGCTCTCTCAGCACTGACACTCCGACAGTGCGGCGCTCCCTCAGCACTGACCCTCCGACAGTGCGGCGCTCCCTCAGCGCTGACCCTCTGACAGTGCGCCGCTCCCTCAGAACTGACCCTCCGACATTGCGGCACTCCCTCAGCACTGACCCTCCAATGGTGCGGAGCTCCCTCAGCACTCACCCTCCGAAAGTGCGGCACTCCCTCAGTACTGACCCTCCGACATTGCTGCGCTCCCTCAGTACTGACCCTCAGACAGCGCGGCGCTCCCTCAGCACTGACCCTCTGACAGTGCGGCGCTCCCTCAGCACTGACCCTCCCACAGTGCGGCGCTCCCTCAGCACTGACCCTCCGACAGAGCGATGCTCCCTCAGCACTGACCCTCCGACAGTGCGGCACTCCATCAGCACTGACCCTCCAACACAGTGGAGCTCCCTCAACACTGACCCTCCGACAGTGCGGCGCTCCCTCAGCACTGACCCTCCGACAGTGCGGCGCTCCCTCAGCACTGTCCCTCCGACAGCGCGGCGCTCCCTCGGCTCTGACCCTCAGACAGTGCCCTCCCTCAGCGCTGACCCTCCCACAGTGCGGCGCTCCCTCAGCACTGACCCTCCCACAGTGCGGCGCTCCCTCAGCACTGACTCTCCCAAAGTGCGGCGCTCCCTCAGAACTAACCCTCCGACAAGGCGGCGTTCCCTCAGCACTGACCCTCCCACAGTGCGGCACTCCCTCAGCACTGATCCTCCCAAAGTGCAGCGCTCCCTCAGAACTAACCCTCCGACGAGGCGGCGTTCCGTCAGCACTGACACTCCGACAGTGCAGTGCTCCTTCAGCACTGACCCTCCCAAAGTGCAGCGCTCCCTCAGAACTAACCCTCCGACAAGGCGGCACTCCCTCAGCGCTGACCATCCGACAGTGCGGCTCTCCCTCAGCACTGACCCTCCGACAGTGCGGCGCCCCCTCAGAACTAACCCTCCCACAGTGCGGCGCTCCCTCAGCACTGACCCTCCGACAGTGCGGCACTCCCTCAGCACTGACACTCCGACAGTGCGGCGCTCCCTCAGCACTGACCCTCCGACAGTGCGGCGCTCCCTCAGCGCTGACCCTCTGACAGTGCGCCGCTCCCTCAGAACTGACCCTCCGACATTGCGGCACTCCCTCAGCGCTGACCCTCTGACAGTGCGCCGCTCCCTCAGAACTGACCCTCCGACATTGCGGCACTCCCTCAGCACTTACCCTCCAATGGTGCGGAGCTCCCTCAGCACTCACCCTCCGAAAGTGCGGCACTCCCTCAGTACTGACCCTCCGACATTGCTGCGCTCCCTCAGTACTGACCCTCAGACAGCGCGGCGCTCCCTCAGCACTGACCCTCTGACAGTGCGGCGCTCCCTCAGCACTGACCCTCCGACAGAGCGATGCTCCCTCAGCACTGACCCACCGACAGTGCGGCACTCCATCAGCACTGACCCTCCAACACAGCGGAGCTCCCTCAACACTGACCCTCCGACAGTGCGGCACTCCCTCAGCACTGACCCTCCGACAGTGCGGCGCTCCCTCAGCACTGACCCTCCGACAGTGCGGCGCTCCCTCGGCTCTGACCCTCAGACAGTGCCCTCCCTCAGCGCTGACCCTCCCACAGTGCGGCGCTCCCTCAGCACTGACCCTCCGACAGTGCGGCGCTTCCTCAGCACTGACCCTCCGACAGTGCGACGCTCCCTCAGCACTGACCCATCGACAGTGCGGCTCTCCCTCAGTACTGAACCTCCGACAGTGCGGCGCTCCCTCAGCACTGACCCACCAAAGGTGCGGAGCTCCCTCAGCACTGACCCTCCAAAAGTGCGGCACTCCCTCAGTACTGACCCTCCGACATTGCGGCGTTCCCTCAGCACTGACCCTCCGACAGTGACCCGCTCCCTCAGCACTGACCCTCCAACAGTGCGGCGCTTCCTCAGCACTGACCCTCCGACAGTGCAGCCCTCCCTCGTCACTGACCTTCCGACAGCGCGGCCATCCCTCAGCACTGACCCTCCGACAGTGCGGCGCTCCCTCAGCACTGAACCTCCCACAGTGAGGCGCTCCCTCAGCACTGACCCTCCGACAGTGCGGCGCTCCCTCAGTACTGACCCTCCCACAGTGCGGTGCTCCCTCAGCACTGACCCTCCGACAGTGCGGCGCACCCTCAGCACTGACCCTCCGACAGTGCGCCGCTCCCTCTGGACTGACCCTCCGACAGTGCGGCCCTCCGTCGTCACTGACCTTCCAACAGCGCGGCCCTCCCTCAGCACTGACCTTCCGACAGCGCGGCCCTCCCTCAGCACTGAACCTCCGACAGTGCGGCGCTCCCTCAGCACTGACCCTACGACAGTGCGGCGCTCCCTCAGTACTGACCCTCCCACAGTGCGGCGCTCCCTCAGTACTGACCCTCCGACAGCGCGGTGCTCCCTCAGCACTGACCCTCCGAAAGTGCGGCGCTCCCTCAGCACTGACCCTCCGACAGTGCGGCCCTCCCTCAGCACTGACCCTCCGACGGTGCGGCGCTCCCTCAGCACTGACCATCCGAGAGTGCAGCACTCCCTCAGCACTGACCCTCCGACAGTGCGGCGCTCCCTCAGCGCTGACCCTCCCACAGTGCTGCGCTCCCTCAGCACTGACCCTCCGACAGCGCGGTGCTCCCTCAGCACTGACCCTCCGAAAGTGCGGCGCTCCCTCAGCACTGATCCTCCGACAGTGCGGCCCTCCCTCAGCACTGACCATCCGAGAGTGCAGCACTCCCTCAGCACTGACCCTCCCACAGTGCGGCGCTCCCTCAGCACTGACCCTCCCACAGTACGGCGCTCCCTCAGCACTGACCCTTCAAAAGTTTGGAGCTCCCTCAGCACTGACCCTCCGACAGTGCGGCGCTCCCTCAGCACTGACCCTCCCACAGTGCACTGTTCCCTCAGCACTGACCCTCCAACAGCGCGACGCTCCATCCGTACTGGCCCTCCGATAGTGCGGTTCTCCCTAAGCACTGACCCTCCGACAGTACGGTTCTCCCTCAGCACTGATCCTCCGACAGTGTGGCGCTCCCTCAGCGCTGACCCTCCGACAATGCGGAGCTCCCTCAGTACTGAACCTCCGACAGTGCGGAGCTCCCTCAGCACTGACCCTCCGAGAGTGCGGCGCTCCCTCAGTACTGATCCTCTGACAGTGCGGCGCTCCCTCAGCACTGACCCTCCGACAGTGCAGCTCTCCCTCAGCACTGACCCTCCAACAGTGCGGCGCTCCCTCAGCACTGACCCTCCAACAGTGCGGCGCTCCCTCAGCACTGACACTCCGACAGTGCGGCGCTCCCTCAGAACTGACCCTCCGACAGTGCGGCGCTCCCTCAGCGCTGACCCTCTGACAGTGCGCCGCTCCCTCAGAACTGACCCTCCGACATTGCGTCACTCCCTCAGCACTGACCCTCCAATGGTGCGGAGCTCCCTCAGCACTCACCCTCCGAAAGTGCGGCACTCCCTCAGTACTGACCCTCCGACATTGCTGCGCTCCCTCAGTACTGACCCTCAGACAGCGCGGCGCTCCCTCAGCACTGACCCTCTGACAGTGCGGCGCTCCCTCAGCACTGACCCTCCCACAGTGCGGCGCTCCCTCAGCACTGACCCTCCGACAGAGCGATGCTCCCTCAGCACTGACCCTCCGACAGTGCGGCACTCCATCAGCACTGACCCTCCAACACAGCGGAGCTCCCTCAACACTGACCCTCCGACAGTGCGGCGCTCCCTCAGCACTGACCCTCCGACAGTGCGGCGCTCCCTCAGCACTGACCCTCCGACAGCGCGGCGCTCCCTCGGCTCTGACCCTCAGACAGTGCCCTCCCTCAGCGCTGACCCTCCCACAGTGCGGCGCTCCCTCAGCACTGACCCTCTCACAGTGCCGCGCTCCCTCAGCACTGACCCTCCCAAAGTGCGGCGCTCCCTCAGAACTAACCCTCCGACAAGGCGGCGTTCCCTCAGCACTGACCCTCCCACAGTGCGGCACTCCCTCAGCACTGATCCTCCCAAAGTGCTCGCTCCCTCAGAACTAACCCTCTGACGAGGCGGCGTTCCGTCAGCACTGACACTCCGACAGTGCAGTGTTCCCTCAGCACTGACCCTCCGACAGTGCGGCGCTCCCTCAGAACTAACCCTCCCACAGTGCGGCGCTCCCTCAGCACTGATCCTCCAACAGTGTGGCGCTCCCTCAGCACTGACACTCCGACAGTGCGGCTCTCCCTCAGCACTGACCCTCCGACAGTGCGGCGCTCCCTCAGTGCTGACCCTCTGACAGTGCGCCGCTCCCTCAGAACTGACCCTCCGACATTGCGGCACTCCCTCAGCACTGACCCTCCAATGGTGCGGAGCTCCCTCAGCACTCACCCTCCGAAAGTGCGGCACTCCCTCAGTACTGACCCTCCGACATTGCTGCGCTCCCTCAGTACTGACCCTCAGACAGCGCGGCGCTCCCTCAGCA
Source organism: Isurus oxyrinchus (assembly GCA_026770705.1). NCBI lineage: Eukaryota > Metazoa > Chordata > Chondrichthyes > Lamniformes > Lamnidae > Isurus > Isurus oxyrinchus. The sequence continues at coordinate 43,951 of JANJGN010003316.1, forward strand.
CTGACCCTCTGACAGTGCGGCGCTCCCTCAGCACTGACCCTCCCACAGTGCGGCGCTCCCTCAGCACTGACCCTCCGACAAGGCGGCACTCCCCTCAGCGCTGACCATCCGACAGTGCGGCTCTCCCTCAGCACTGACCCTCCGACAGTGCGGCGCCCCCTCAGAACTAACCCTCCCACAGTGCGGCGCTCCCTCAGCACTGACCCTCCAACAGTGCGGCGCTCCCTCAGCACGGACACTCCGACAGTGCGGTGCTCCCTCAGCACTGACCCTCCGACAGTGCGGCGCTCCCTCAGCGCTGACCCTCTGACAGTGCGCCGCTCCCTCAGAACTGACCCTCCGACATTGCGGCACTCCCTCAGCGCTGACCCTCTGACAGTGCGCCGCTCCCTCAGAACTGACCCTCCGACATTGCGGCACTCCCTCAGCACTGACCCTCCAATGGTGCGGAGCTCCCTCAGCACTCACCCTCCGCAAGTGCGGCACTCCCTCAGTACTGACCCTCCGACATTGCTGCGCTCCCTCAGTACTGAACCTCAGACAGCGCGGCGCTCCCTCAGCACTGACCCTCTGACAGTGCGGCGCTCCCTCAGCACTGACCCTCCCACAGTGCGGCGCTCCCTCAGCACTGACCCTCCGACAGAGCGATGCTCCCTCAGCACTGACCCACCGACAGTGCGGCACTCCATCAGCACTGACCCTCCAACACAGCGGAGCTCCCTCAACACTGACCCTCCGACAGTGCGGCACTCCCTCAGCACTGACCCTCCGACAGTGCGGCGCTCCCTCAGCACTGACCCTCCGACAGTGCGGCGCTCCCTCGGCTCTGACCCTCAGACAGTGCCCTCCCTCAGCGCTGACCCTCCCACAGTGCGGCGTTCCCTCAGCACTGACCCTCCGACAGTGCGGCGCTTCCTCAGCACTGACCCTCCGACAGTGCAGCGCTCCCTCAGCACTGACCCTCCCACAGTGCGGCGCTCCCTCAGCACTGACCCTCCGACAGTGCGACGCTCCCTCAGCACTGACCCATCGACAGTGCGGCTCTCCCTCAGTACTGACCCTCCGATAGTGCGGACTCCCTCCCTCAGTGCTGAACCTCCGACAGTGCGGCGCTCCCTCAGCACTGACCCACCAAAGGTGCGGAGCTCCCTCAGCACTGACCCTCCAAAAGTGCGGCACTCCCTCAGTACTGACCCTCCGACATTGCGGCGTTCCCTCAGCACTGACCCTCCGACAGTGACCCGCTCCCTCAGCACTGACCCTCCGACAGTGCGGCGCTCCCTCAGCACTGACCTTCCGACAGCGCGGCCATCCCTCAGCACTGACCCTCCGACAGTGCGGCGCTCCCTCAGCACTGAACCTCCCACAGTGAGGCGCTCCCTCAGCACTGACCCTCCGACAGTGCGGCGCTCCCTCAGTACTGACCCTCCCACAGTGCGGTGGTCCCTCAGCACTGACCCTCCGACAGTGCGGCGCACCCCTCAGCACTGACCCTCCGACAGTGCGCCGCTCCCTCTGGACTGACCCTCCGACAGTGCGGCCCTCCGTCGTCACTGACCTTCCAACAGCGCGGCCCTCCCTCAGCACTGACCTTCCGACAGCGCGGCCCTCCCTCAGCACTGAACCTCCGACAGTGCGGCGCTCCCTCAGCACTGACCCTACGACAGTGCGGCGCTCCCTCAGTACTGACCCTCCCACAGTGCGGCGCTCCCTCAGCACTGACCCTCCGACAGCGCGGTGCTCCCTCAGCACTGACCCTCCGAAAGTGCGGCGCTCCCTCAGCACTGACCCTCCGACAGTGCGGCCCTCCCTCAGCACTGACCCTCCGACGGTGCGGCGCTCCCTCAGCACTGACCATCCGAGAGTGCAGCACTCCCTCAGCACTGACCCTCCGACAGTGCGGCGCTCCCTCAGCGCTGACCCTCCCACAGTGCTGCGCTCCCTCAGCACTGACCCTCCGACAGCGCGGTGCTCCCTCAGCACTGACCCTCCGAAAGTGCGGCGCTCCCTCAGCACTGATCCTCCGACAGTGCGGCCCTCCCTCAGCACTGACCATCCGAGAGTGCAGCACTCCCTCAGCACTGAGCCTCCCACAGTGCGGCGCTCCCTCAGCACTGACCCTCCCACAGTACGGCGCTCCCTCAGCACTGACCCTTCAAAAGTTTGGAGCTCCCTCAGCACTGACCCTCCGACAGTGCGGCGCTCCCTCAGCACTGACCCTCCCACAGTGCACTGTTCCCTCAGCACTGACCCTCCAACAGCGCGACGCTCCATCCGTACTGGCCCTCCGATAGTGCGGTTCTCCCTAAGCACTGACCCTCCGACAGTACGGTTCTCCCTCAGCACTGATCCTCCGACAGTGTGGCGCTCCCTCAGCGCTGACCCTCCGACAATGCGGAGCTCCCTCAGTACTGAACCTCCGACAGTGCGGAGCTCCCTCAGCACTGACCCTCCGACAGTGCGGCGCTCCCTCAGTACTGATCCTCCGACAGTGCGGCGCTCCCTCAGCACTGACCCTCCGACAGTGCGGCTCTCCCTCAGCACTGACCCTCCAACAGTGCGGCGCTCCCTCAGCACTGACCCTCCGACGGTGCGGCGCTCCCTCAGCACTGACCCTCCGACATTGCTGCGCTCCCTCAGTACTGACCCTCAGACAGCGCGGCGCTCCCTCAGCACTGACCCTCTGACAGTGCGGTGCTCCCTCAGCACTGACCCTCCCACAGTGCGGCGCTCCCTCAGCACTGACCCTCCGACAGAGCGATGCTCCCTCAGCACTGACCCTCCGACAGTGCGGCACTCCATCAGCACTGACCCTCCAACACAGCGGAGCTCCCTCAACACTGACCCTCCGACAGTGCGGCGCTCCCTCAGCACTGACCCTCCGACAGTGCGGCGCTCCCTCAGCACTGACCCTCCGACAGCGCGGCGCTCCCTCGGCTCTGACCCTCAGACAGTGCCCTCCCTCAGCGCTGACCCTCCCACAGTGCGGCGCTCCCTCAGCACTGACCCTCTCACAGTGCCGCGCTCCCTCAGCACTGACCCTCCCAAAGTGCGGCGCTCCCTCAGAACTAACCCTCCGACAAGGCTGCGTTCCCTCAGTACTGACCCTCCCACAGTGCGGCACTCCCTCAGCACTGATCCTCCCAAAGTGCTCGCTCCCTCAGAACTAACCCTCTGACGAGGCGGCGTTCCGTCAGCACTGACACTCCGACAGTGCAGTGTTCCCTCAGCACTGACCCTCCGACAGTGCGGCGCTCCCTCAGAACTAACCCTCCCACAGTGCGGCGCTCCCTCAGCACTGATCCTCCACCAGTGTGGCGCTCCCTCAGCACTGACACTCCGACAGTGCGGCTCTCCCTCAGCACTGACCCTCCGACAGTGCGGCGCTCCCTCAGTGCTGACCCTCTGACAGTGCGCCGCTCCCTCAGAACTGACCCTCCGACATTGCGGCACTCCCTCAGCACTGACCCCTCCAATGGTGCGGAGCTCCCTCAGCACTCACCCTCCGAAAGTGCGGCACTCCCTCAGTACTGACCCTCCGACATTGCTGCGCTCCCTCAGTACTGACCCTCAGACCAGCGCGGCGCTCCCTCAGCACTGACCCTCTGACAGTGCGG